>PVKV010015077.1:0-55072 GCA_004027835.1 Alouatta palliata
GGGCGTGGTGGCAGACGCCTATAATCCCAGCTACTTGGGGGGCTGAGGCAGGAGAATCGCTTGAACCCGGGAGGTGGACGTTGCAGTGAGCGAGATTGTGCCACCGCACTCTAGCATGGATGACAGAGCCAGACTCCGTCTCAAAACAAAACAAAACAAAACAAAACAAAACAAAACAAAACAAAACCAAACCAAACCAAACCAAACCAAACCAAACCAAACCATAATCTAGCTGTATGTTGTCTGCCAGAGACAAACTTTAAAGACACAAATAGGTTTAAAATAAAAGGATAGAAATCAAAGTACTGTGCAAGCAGTATGTAGAAGAATGCTGAATCGGCTATATTACTATCAGACAAAATAGACTTTAAGACAAAAATTGTTATTAGAGACAAAGAAAAGTATCTTATAATGATAAAAGGGTCAATCAAGAGGACATAAAGAGCATAAATGTATATGCATCTAAAAACACACACATTTTCCTTCTTTCTACACTAACTCTACTTCATTATGATCCTGTCTTCATCCTATTTAACTTCATATGCAATGAAATATGTTTATCAAATCAACACTGCTAGGAATTTCTAAGGTAATTATCTGTATCACTTATATCATTTACATATACCCTTTATATCAATTTTACATTTAAAATCAGTTAGTGGAATTTACAGGATCACAAAATTCCTTGTCTTTGACACAAAGAGCCAACACACTTTTCCCTCCACTCCCCCACCCCTGCCATGCCAACAATACCTCCCACTTCAAAAAACAAACCTCTGTCTTTTTCTTCTTCACTTTCAAAACTTTCTCTTCCATCATGTCGTGGACTAGATGGAGAACTGTAACTCTCTGAAGATGTTTCTCCACATGTGTCATGGCCAGAGCCAATGTCCAAATTCACATCTAAAAATAAAAATACTATTTAAAAAAATCATGCTAAGTCATTTTAAATAAATCTAAGTTGAACCATTAGAAATTAATTTTAGCTATAAATATTTTCTTGTTTCCCTACAATCATGTAAAAAAGCTTGTCCTTGATCTAGATGAAAACTGATTATTAAATTACAATTTTAATGGAAAACATTTAATATATTCTTAAAACAATGGACAGAGTCAATCTTACTGACTTCAAAGAAAAAAAGAGTTAAGGTTCTTTGTAGGGTCTGTCCAATAATATCACTTTGATCTACCTTCTAAGTCTAGATATTTTAACTTCTCAGAGCTTGTTGAAAAATTCATTCTTTAAAAGAACTCAAGATGCCTATTCAATTAAAATTACTTGGTTCGAGTATTTAAGAGAATAAAACGCTTCCCATCTAGTAGACGGAGTAGCCCCGTGAGTTCTGCCCCAAGAGGGAGCCTATACTGAGGTAGTGTGAGGCGGTGCACAGGACCTGCCATGACCAACTAGCTGTATCTGTTTTGAACACATAAGGAGGGACTATAGGTATATCTAGTATTGGACAAGAGATACAAACTTTGGATTTTTTCCTATGTGGCCCTGACTTAGGAAAATATTCTACTATCTCTGTAAACCAAGTAGCTAGCACACTTCTGCTTTACAGCAAGCATTCAATATATGTTTGGTATATAAATCCCCAAATACGTGATTCCAGAGGGTTCTTAAGAACTATAGATTAGTGAATCATTTCTATGGCAACTGGCAGAACCAGTAAAAGGTAACGGGTATTAATTGCCTGGGCAATATATATGTCAGAGAAAAGACACAATTTGTATAATGAGCAATTCAGGTGACTAACCTGTGGCTTTTGGCTGGGATAAACTTACAACAGTGTCAAGACTGTTAACCATGACCTAGATTAGCCCAGCCACTCAAATGTTGGATGAATATTGAAGAAACATAAAGTTATTAGGAATGTTAATGCTGCAAAATTCCTTCTGAGTAATAAATGTCAAACTGCCAAGGGAAAACTGCACATCTTATGAGGCTACAAGGAAAGTGGCAGAGGAGTTCCATGGGCAGGTAATATTTTTACAGAAAAGTAACCTGGAGGATACTTACTCAGTACTAGGCCCTGAATACAAGTCATAAGGTGACTAAAGGGATGTGAGTCAACACCAATGGCTGCTTGAAGACAATCAAATGGGCCACAGTGGCCAAACAAGTTGTCATTAAATTGGACTAATGATGAAACCTACAGAACTTGAATGGAAGTCTTGCATATAAATGTTTCAACCAGCATATAACAAAATGAACAATCCAAGAATCAAGAGAATCGAAGATTCAACAGGATATTCTCAAACCAGAAATGAACTGAAAAGGAATCTCCCGGGTAGCATCCACCAAAACTCAAGACAGTGAAACTATAGTAGGCATTTTCAAACTTCAAAGAGCAAATTTTAGAACATGTTTTTTAAAAAGCAGCTATCTCTCCAAATGGCATAATTTGCAAAACTGTTTTCTTTACACTGTAAAAGCTGGTGAATAGTCTAATCACCAATTGCCATATACTAAACTACAGCTCCAAAGAACTGAATACATAAATCTAAATCTATACTAAACATAATCTTCTTTGATGATTCAGAAGGTGCTTCAGAATTGTGTGGTAACTTAAGAACGTTTATAATCACAAATTATGTGATCCTCTAGAGATTCGGGGGTGTGGAAAGTGAAGATAAACCAATTATGCCGAAGGATACTCCACAAACTGGCCTTTTAAAAAGAAACAAACTTGAATTTTTTTTTGTCCTATCTCAAATGATAAAGGGTCTTGCATATAACAAAGACGACAAAAACAAAATTTAAAACATAAGCTACTATTCTAACAATAAAAATACTGGTTATTGGTTAACTATAAACAACAGAAGTCTGTTACAGAGTTAGGAACCATTTAGATAAATCACAGGTGACAGAACCACGTATTTCATGTGGGATACAAAAGGAAGCTGGAGACCTTTAGATTATTCTAAATCTTTTACAAGAAACTGAGAGATCAACCATCTCATCATTTCCCCCTAAACTTTCTAGTGCCACAACTGGCAACAGAAGAAATGGGGTGGAAGAAACACTGGGCAATAAACTAAAATGATGATGAATATTCTTTTTTTTTTTTTTGAGATGGAGTGTCATTCTGTCACCCCAGCTGGAGTGCAGTGGCTCAATCACACACTGCAACCTTCACCTCCTGGGTTCAAGCGATTCTCCTACCTCAGTCTTCCAAGTAGCTGAGACTACAGGTGGGTGCCACCACACCCAGCTAATTTTTATGTTTTTAGTAGAGACAGGGTTTCACTATGGTGCCAGGCTGGTCTCAAACTCCTGACCTCGAGTGATCCACCAGCCCTGGCCTCCCAAAGTGCCGGGATTACAGGTGTGCACCACTGCACCTGGCCATGGTGAGCAATCTTAATTACAAGCTAATATGCACCTCTTCAGAAGAGAGACAGAAAGCTTCGGTTTTAAAAGAAAAGACACTCTAAGAACACAGACAACTGATGGCACTGACTGTCCTGGCAGGGGCCAGCACGGAGGAGGGCTGGGAGCGATCTCTCTTCCTTTTGAAATCCTGAGTTATATAAATGTATTATTAGTCAAAACAGAAGTTAAAATTTAAGTTTAATAATAAATTTTTAAAAAGTAAATACAAATCTTAAGCCAGAATGTATTATTTAAAGATCCAAACAAACTGCTAATCAGAAAGACTCAGTATTTTCAGCTGCAAGACAGTGTCTCTCCAATTTATGATATGAGCTGCTGCTCCGTACAAAAAACCCTTAGGCATGTATTGAGTTTACTGAATGTTTAAAGGCAATGATTCCTTGGTGCCTTAATATTTCAAAGGGAAATTGACAGGTTTTTTTTTTTTTTAAAGTTGGAATTGACATACATCAGTGGTGCATTTGACATCAATGAGACAAGCTGTACAAAGAATGTTACAAATTGGTGACATATATAGAGGAGAAAATAGATGAACTTAAATATGTTGAGGTTGCTATTTTCATAATGCTTGAAATTTAAGGAAAAAAATGAATGAATCTGTGATGCTGTTACAAAGATTTTGTTTGTTTGTTTGTTTCTAAGAGACGTGGTCTCGCTGTGTTGCCCAGGCTGGAATGCAGTGACTATTCACAGGTGCGATCCCACTACTGATCAGCACAGGAGTTTTGACCTGCTCCGTTTCCAACCTCGGCCGCCACCCCTCCTTAGGCAACCTGGTGATCCCTGACTCCCGGGAGGTCACCATATTGATGCCAAACTTAGTGCGGACACCCGACTGGCATAGCGCACTACAGCCCAGAACTCCTGGGCTCAAGCATTCCTCCCACCTCAGCCTCCCGAGTAGCTGGGACTACAGGCAGGTGCCACTGCACCCAGCATACAAAGTTCTTAATAACCTATAAAATGTAAGTTTCCCTCTAATTTATTAGAACAGGGAAAAGGAACAAAATTGCTGCATTGAACACCTAGGCACTTGGTACTAGGAAAATGCTCTTCATATGTTTTTACATGTAATTCTTACAATCTGCTGAGATAGGCATTACTCCTGTTTTACAAATGAGCAAACAAAGGCGTCAGAGAGGTCACATGCCTAAGAAACTGGTGGAGCACCACACTCAAACCCACAGCTGTCTCTGACCAAAGTCCACGTGCTTCTCCTCTGGAAATGGGCTAACATGGAAAGAACAGTTGCAAACTTCCTTTAGTGAGCAGTAGTTCCCAAACACTATGAGACAAGAGACAGAGAGATTTTGGGGAGGGCAGGAATTTCATTCAGAAAATGGTACTTTAGAAAACAAATATGGCAGCAGCATGAAAAATGAACTAGAAAGAGAAAGAACAGAGACAGGGAGGCCTGGCAGGGTCAATCTCCAAATGTCCACCTACAGACTTCTGTCTTCCTTATTTGGCTTTTTCCTCCTCCTCCGTTAAGCTGCCATCACCATCAGGGGGAACTTCAGAGAGAGTAAAGTGCAGCAACATCCTTCTATAGACAAGATGGGTTTTGTCCATGTCATTTTCCCCAAGTTCCAATGATTCAATGAGTTGGCCAGATGTTTTTATTTTATTTATTTGAGACAGAGTTTTGCTCTTGTTTCCCAGGCTGGAGTGCAATGGCATCAGGTTGTCTCACTGCAACCTCCGCCTCCCAGGTTCAAGCAATTCTCCTGCCTCAGCCTCCCGGGTAGCTGGGATTACAGGTGGCTGCCACCACTCCTAGCTAATTTTTGTATTTTTAGTAGAGATGAGGTTTCATCATGTTGGTCAGGCTGGTCTCAAGCTCCTGACCTCAGATGATCCACCCACCTTGGCCTCCCAAAGTGCTGGGACAGGCATGAGCCACTGCATCTGGCCCAGATGATTTTAGATTCAAAAGGTACCATTTTTCTTTTATCACTATTCAGTCTTTCTATACAAATATATAGTTTTAAAATATACACAAACTTTTAAGACATATGTTCTGGTTGTTCATATTACACCACAACACAATGTACTAACATTAGAATAACATTTAAATTAAAATATCATATTTGTGGCATCATTAAATAAATGTGACAGGGCATCCAGGCATAAAATGTTCTCCTAAAGGTCTGTGTGCTCTTATTCTTTTTTAATAGTTACAATTAATAGCAAAGATAAACAAAATATGAAAAGTAATCAATGAAGCTGCAGAAGGGCATTTCTCAAACCAAATGAACCTTGAACCTAAAAATAAAGGGACCTTAAAATAATAGTGGGTAAATGAAAGCCATATAAATCTAGTATAAAAAAAATTTGAGGGTTGACATTCCCCTAAAGCCTCATAAAACTTCACGAAGGATGGTTCTTAAATCATGAAGAAGTCAACAGTATTCTAAAAAATGACTTTACATAGAAACGCTTTCATGAGTGGCTGGCAAAGCCAAAGGAGAGCTCCCGAATGGCCTTGGGACCTGTCTCCTGAGTCGAGACTGGCTGGAGGACAACTTGGGGGACTGCTGCTGCCAGAAAGGAGGGGGCGGGTGAGAATAACTAAAGCAAAGGCAATGTTCACCCCCATGGCTGGGTGTCTTCCCTAAATTAACTCTATGGATTTCGGAACTGTTTAATTTGGAAATAGCTATATATATCAATGCAAGGTAAAATTATAGTATTAGTATTAGGATTTGACATGACAGCTCAATACCTATTAATACAGTAAGTATTATGCTGAGTATATTTAGGTGAGGGGTATTTGAAAGAAAAACAACCTTCTTACCTTTCACAGTACCACCATGGGCATGCTGAGGAGTGGAGAGTCTAATACCATTTATTCTACTATTCAATCTGTTGTCAGTTTTCTTAATTTTCTCCCTAAACCAAATGAACATATTGCCAACATTTTTATAAGGCTATCTACCAAACACATTCAGTACAGTATTGATAAAATTCCCTTCAAGACTTTTTAAATTTTTTTAGTAAGGAATAATCTAAATACAATTAAGAGTCGCCCTTCACTGTAAAGTTGTAAGAATTTTATCCCTCCAAACTGAATGCCGTATTTGACAGTAGCTTTATTTTTATCATCTGCATATATTAATATTTTGAACCAAAAGAGTTAAACCCAGAATTAAAAATACAAAGAAAATTAACTAAAAAAATATTACGTTGTATACTATGATAAACTAAACATGCCGATTATCAAAGGCTATGTGCTCTCTTTCCCTACCAATCTCTACTACTGGCAACATTACATTGAACTTACTTTTCTGTTTGTGGCTTTCCTTTTTTCTTATTTATTGAAGATAAACTCCGTTTTTCAGCAGAATGCTAGTAGAAAGAATAAAAAGACAAATCAGGCAAAAGCTAAACCATACTGATGTTTTTTACTCTGATAGTAAACGTTAAAATGATATATTCCCAGTTGTATACTCTAATAAGTGTTGATTTCCAACCTATTTTTGAAGTTTCCCACTTGAACCACTAAAAAAATATACATATTCTGTGACAAATACATGAATATTTGCCTCATGATTCATATAGTATTATTTTCTATTTTTCCTTTAAAATGAACCTACATTCTGTTTTCTGACTACAAAATGAACACAATCAAGTGACGGGCACTCGCTATAGGGTTACTACTATTCTCTTAAAACACAATCTGATAAAACTGTCAACACATAATTACGTCAACTCTAAGAAAAGAGGGTGCAGGCACTGAAGCAGGGAAAGTAAACTCAGACAGGCTTTGAAAATAAGACATTAATTATTACTGAAACTATTTCTGGTTTCTCAGAATATGCTTTAATGCATAAAAACACATGCCAAGAAGAGTTAACATTTGGATCTGAGTGTTGGCCAGAGACAACGGGTTAACGAATCTATTTTCTAGAGAGAAGTTTCATTCCATACTTGCAACATATACATAGGGCCCTCCCCCCATATCTGTGAGGCCATACGACCCTAAACATACTTAAGAGCATTCTGCTCTCTGATCACACCCAAATCTTAAGAAAGCAAACATCCCCTTATGTATTCCCAAGTGCTGGTAAACTGGTTCAACTATTCATGAAGAAAGGTCAGTTGGAAAATTTACATCACAAATAGCAAAAGAGTGATTGAAATGTGAATCCTTCTTTCAATTCTTTCAAGAGCAAACAATTTTGGCATGACAATCTAACGTACATCTTCTTAGAACAGTGACGGTATTATTTTTTAAATTTTTATTGTTTTAAATTTATTTTATTTTTTAGACAGGGTCTTACTCTGTTGTGCAGGCAGAAGTGAAGTGGTGTAATCATGGCTCACGGTAGTCTTGAACTCCTGGGCTCAGGTGATCCTTCTGCCTCAGCCTCCCAAGTAGCTGAGACTACAGGTGTGCACCACCACACTCAGCTAATTTTCAAATTTTTTAGAGAGACAGGGTCTCACTATGTTGCCCATGGTGGTCAAATGTGTGACCTCAAGCAATCCTCCTATCTTGGTCTTCTAAAGTGCTGGGATTAGTAGTGACCCATGGCGCCTGGTGAGGCGTCATATTAAAGTGTACTAATTTTACACAAGCAATGAAAGTAATCTAAATACACTTTCAGGTCTCTAAAGAGCTTAGCTCATATATAAGTATAAAGTCTAATACTTAAACATTCCTGCATTTCTTCTTACCAGATATACCGTCTGACTGAAAGCTCACAGAACTTAATTTTTTTCTTACAGAGTAGCAATGCTTTAACTGCATAGCTGCAAAACAAACTCCCCACACACCTGGTCAGCTGAGGTCACACAGTGCTCTGGGTGCTGAATGGTGGTACAGCTTTGCTTCCTCCAATCCACAATCCCATTCTGTTCAGAATATTGCATGGTAAGCCCATCCAAAGGAGAAGAACTCGTACCAATCGTGCTGTCAAAGAAAAGGTTATGAAAGTGTGAAAATCTGTCCTCAATAATAACTTGCTATTTCATGTCAGGGAAGAAGTTACAGTAAGCCTTTCTTCAGTGTATTAGTTTCTTCATGGAACGCCTAATGATAGGTCTAAGAAAAAACAAGTATATTATGAGAAATAAATCACTACACATCTATTTATCATTCATACCTGTCTCTAAAAAGAGTAGCAACCGCTGCACACTCTTTCAGATGCTATGTGATGGTGATCATTATACACTGCTGACAGTCGGGGCAGAGAGGCTTACACAACCCCGCATCTTGAGAGCACTGCTGTCCTGAGTACTTAAGTAACTGCGCACATGAAGGGAGGGATAATGAGAACAAAAATCAAAAGAAACAGACAAGAGAAACAGGCCCAAACAGAATCCGGATAATAAGCTTATTGGACACGGACTTTCAGGTAACAGTGCTTAACATGGTCAGCAAATACAAGACTGAGGATTTTGGAAGAGAAATTTGGAAAACACAAAAAATTAAAAAAATAAACTAACATTACAAACTCAACAAATGGGAAATAGATGGAAAAAATAGTGAAGGGGAAACAGATGAAGAAAATCAATGAAGAAGAAATTTGGTCAGAAGAAAACAGATTAAAGTACTGAGAGTGAAAAAAATATGAAAAACAAAAAAGGCTTAAAAGACATGTGACTTGATGAAAAACCTAACACACATGGATTTGGAGTTTTGGAAGAGGGAGCAAGAGAAAAGCAGGGAAGAAATATTTGAAGAGGTAAGAGCTAGGCGTTTTCTAAAATCAAAAGATATCAAGCTACAGATTCAAGGAGAATTCATGCAAAGGAAGCTAGGAAAACCGCTGAAACCCAGACGATGACAAAACCTTAAAAGCAATCAGAGGGAAATGCACATTATCTTCAAAGGAGCAGTGGGAAGACTGACTGAAACTCTGAATGCCAGATGACTTAAGTGTGAGTTCCTCTCAAACGCAGAGTCCAGAGTAACAGCATTTATTTAGGAAGTGATCCTAAAAAGCAGGAGCAAGGGAGTGGAGAATAAAATGGCAAAGGACTGCAATGAAGAGTCCACAGTGGAGGCTGGAAGCAACAGGGGACCCAAGCCTCTGGGCCCTCCCAGAACGACAGACCCAAAGGATGGAGGCAGCTTCCTGTGGATGCAGCAAAGGTCCTGAGGCAGGAAGTGGAAAGTCTCACAGTGTGTACTCGAGGAGCAGAGCACTAATGTGGTATGAGTCAGAAATCACAGATGATTTCATGTCATCTGCAGGAGAAACTGGAGGTGCGTGGAGAGAACAAGATGCAAGGAAATAAAGGGAGAACCTAGAAGATGAGGAAGCTATACTTTCAAAAAGCTCACAGAAAATAACTGCCCAATTAGAATCCCACATGTGACAAAAGTATCTTTTAAAAATGAAGGCAAAATAAACATTTTTTTCCAAATAAAAATTAAGTGCATTCATCACTGGCAGATTGAGTATAGGAAATATGCAAGTGTGCGTCAATTGGAAGGAAAACAATCACAGGTGGATGTTCAGAGACATAGGAAGGAATCAGTATCCACATGAACACTGTGAAAAGGTTTCATGGGGCTTAAAATTATAACAGCGAATTAAAATGCATGACAGCCATGGCTTACAAGTTAGGGGGAAACAAATGATGTTACAGTAATCTAAGGTATTCAAATTGTTTGGGAACAGTACAAGCAAAAATTAATATCCAACTTTAATGAGTCAAAGATATATAATATACTCTCTAGGGTAACCACTAGAAGAATTTAAAAACACCATAAAACTATCAAGGCTAGTAGAAAAAACAAAACAAAAACAAAAAACAGAACAAAAAGAGTCCAAAAGGAGGCAAAAAAAAGTGAGAAAAGGAAACAGAAAGAATAGAGAAATAAATAGCAAAATGATAGAATTATAGCCAAATACATCAGGAGTTTAATTAAATGTTACAATGATTTTAAAATGTACCAAGGCACTTTTTGTTTTTGAAATAGGACACCTACTTCACAATGGGACTTTTCCCAGTATGCTTCTTGTGGATTATTGCATGTTGTAATACATCTAGAAGAGAGGAAAAAGTAACTTATTACATGAAATGCTGCAGCAAAAACCAACAGAAGGATGCTACTAGTTTGCATGATCATAACCACTGGTGACAGCTGTCTGAAGCACTTCTAAGCATTTCTCAATGTAGAAGTTATCTCAAGCCTTTTCAAAAACACAGTACACTCTGAATTACCTTTTATATCCTCTCACGTTTTCCACCTAACAGCAAATCCATCTTGTTCAAAACTAGGAAAGTCTAATATCAGTATGTCCCTACAAAACTAAAACATCCAATTTCAGATAGAACTCTTTTGTAACCATTAAAAAATGAAGAGTTTCAAACAGTCAAACACGTATCTATTACTATAACAAACACCCGTATATACTACCTTCTAGACTTCTCTGTATTTCCCTCTAAAGAAAAATATCACACAGGTACGAATGAAGGTCTTCCTTCATTCCATTCCCCTTCATCCCTCTACAGAGGCTAACATCCCTCTACAAGTACCTTACTCGTTCAAACATTCTAGTAGAAGTATTTACTTTAACTAAGCATACATGTGTGCTAATAAACACATATAGGTGTTACAAGCTTCAATATACAACCGTCCTTCAGTATTTGCATATAATCTATGCACACCTCCTGTATACTTTAAATCATCTCTGTATTACTAACAATACCTAATACACTGTAGATGCTATGTAAATAGTTGTTATGCTGTATTGTTTAGAGAAAAACGACAAGAAAAAGAGTCTGTACATGTACAGATGCAATTTTCCCCCCAAATACTTTCAGCCCACAGTTGGTTAAACCCACCAATGCAGAGATGAAGAGCCAACTGTACTATAAATATCCTTTATTTTAATTACTACCTAGCACACAAAGACGTAATTTATTTAAGCTTTACTAACATTTGAAATGTTCAGGCAATTTCCTGGTATTTGCCCTTGCAAACAATGCTGCCTCAAGGATCCGTGTCCATGTCCCCTTTTGCATGTGTTTAACAATTTTCACAGATGCAGAATTGCTGGACAGCAGCATATAATTATCTCCAACTTCATTTCACAGTGCCGAATTTCTGTCCGAAACAGTTGTGTCAATTTATATCCCCATCAGCAGTGCGAGAGTTCCCACTGCTTCATATCCTTGATGTCAGACTTCAAAAAGTTTTGTCAATCTGCTGAGCGTGAGATGACACCTGTTTCCATTTGCATTTTTCTGACTACCAGTGAGGCTGCACACTGTGTAAAAGCTGTTTAGGCTTCCTCGTCTAAGAATCACCTATTTACGTCTTTCACCTGTATTTCTGTTGGGCTGACTGTCCCACTGACTTTTCAGGAAGATCCTTCCATAGTCCGGATATAATCTTACCTATAAATATCCTGCAAACATCATCTCCCAGGTGTATGGTTCCTTTTGTCATATGGAAACTCTAATTTAGATTAGTATGATCTCTACTGTGGTCATGCTCTACTTTGTTCAAAAAAGGCTTCTCCTCCCAAATTAACATTTAAAAGTTTAAATTTTACATTTTACATATAAATTGTTACTCACTTGACTGTCTTCTGCATGATGTAATTAGGAATTTAATTCTACGTAATTTTTCATATGGAAAGTCAATTGTCTAACAGCATTTACTGAACAGTCTATTCTTTCTCCACTTATTTGTAATGCAACCTCTGTCACATTCCAATTCCTATATGTCAGTTTCTCCACTCCTTAATCTGTTCTATCCATGAGCTATCAGCAGGCAGAATGATTTACACTAGTGAATCTACATTTACCTTCTTCTTGACTTGAGGCTTCAGAGCTGTCTTCTTTTAGGTGTTCTAATATCTTAGAAGTCTTCAGAGAGGATTGTAAGTTATCTGCAGGAAGTATTCAATACTATTAACTTTTTAGAAAAATTAAAATAAACAAATATAATTATTTTTTTAACCCAAGGAAAACGAATGGAGGGTAAATGGTGAAGAAAATATGGCTACTAATGAGAAGGCAAGAAGACACAGCCCAAAGCACTGGACTGTGAGTAGGAACCCTGATCAAGGAGCCAGCTGTACCATGAAGAGCGAATGACCTGGACAAGTCATTTCGTATCTGTCAGCCCCAGTGTGCTCATGTGCAAAATAAGAAAATAAAGTAGAAAGATGCTTCTCAAACATCTGTGGTATGGTAAAGATTTTTTATCTTTTTAATCTTTAGTTTGTTGTGGATCATTACTTTCGTAAAATACAATAAAATAATGTTGTGGCAATGTCGAATTGCTAATCTCTCAGTGTCTGCCCTCAATTTCTGTTCTCGTATTACAGGCCAGTAAGAAGCAATTTATGGACCAGCACTGGCCCATGCAACACATTCTGGATTACTTCCCCATAAAATATAGGCCAGGACTCCAGAGTTCAACATCTTAACTCATTGAGGACTTTAGCATTGTTTTTTTTTTTCAGTGCCAGTTGTCAGGATATGGAGTGATGCTCTCTGTCCCAGGGAATAAAAAGGTAAAGCTACCAAATTTTCAAAAAATAAAATAAAAACAAAGCAAAACCCAACAGTGTGTGCAAATAAACCTTTACAACAGTATATTCACTGGTGAAACAACTGAGATATGCATGAGCATTAGGCTGGCGAGATTTCCCACAATCTCAAGTGCTGTACTTATACAGTGTTTTAATTTTACAATCTGGCAGATTTTACAACAAAATCTACCAACCTCTTTAGCACTGCTCATGTAATTTAAATGCTGCCACGTTCTCAAGATGAGTTTATTATTTATATACGTACTCCTCAGTTGGGTGAGTTTTCCTGAGCAGCCTGTTCATCTAAACTAAAAGTTTAACTTTGTGCTTCAATTCAATGCCTTTCTGAAATGAAACAGACGCTACTGATACATGTTCAATAAAAGGCACTTACATTTGGCTCAGAGAGAAATCACTGATGGTTAAATCTACATAGCTCCAGAATGATCAGGATTCTCTTTAATAAATGCTGTTGCTACCATACAGACATAAATTTACCATAAAGTTGTGCATCTTGTCTTGGTCAACTAGTGATAAAGAGTCACATTTTAAATTCTGACTGATAATTACGTTAGCACACTTATTAGAGAAACTTTTAAGGTTAGCCTGTGTAACATGCAATCATACTATTCTTTCACCTCTTTCTCCCACCTCAAATTGAGAAAATACGTGTTTTTCTTTCCCCTTTAAATACAGGAAAATATGACTGCTGAAAGCAGAGGGACAGTTTAAAAGAAGAAAAATGTTCCTTGCCATAGTAGCTACGCCTGAAGTTTAGCAGAAATTCTGCTAAAGGACACACCAATGTTCCTGACAAAATATTTGTAAAAGGTAGGCTGAAGAAGAAATGTACAAAATTAAAAGACAGACAGTGGTGAAAGCTGAAGCACGAGGACAAAATTCAACATATAGAACATAAGAAAAATTCGCAAAGCTTCGTGGAAAAGGTGATGTTTCAGCTGGGCCTTAAAACAGGTGTGATTTTAATGTGCTACGACAAAAGGATGGGTGTTGAAGTAAGGGAACAAACGCGCAAAGACACCAGGCAGGCAACGGCTGGGTGTGCTGGGAGACAGAGCACAGGGAGCAGAAGGAAGCTCCTGGGAGGTCACAGTGGGGCCTGAATTTCAGACCAAGCAGGAATTTAACACACTTATCCTTGTGATAATCCAGGGATAGATTAAAGCAGGAAACCAGAATCTGAGAAAAGAGTGAGGGTTTCCTTTGATAGTCCCTGCATGAAAGAAAGGCCTAACTGTAAACGAAGGGATGGTAAGGAAGGGACATAAAGGAAGATATTCTTTGTCTAGCATGGGTTGTCCTTTCCATGACTGAAAATGGAGAGGCAGAGTGAGAAGAATAAGGCTAATGTTTTCTGCCAGATCAGCTGGCTGGAAAGGTCAATTGGGAATAGGTGAGAGGAGGAAGACAGACAAGATCATACACCAGCACGCGGCGCCGTAAGGTCCCCAGCCGGTGAGGGAACAGTTCTGCCAAAGAAATGAAGGACTGGTCACACCCCAAAGTCTAGAGACTCAGACCTTACCTTGGAATCAGTCTGCTCTATTAGCTTCTATACATGACTTTGTTTACAATTGCCATGTAAGATTCATTAAAAATGACAAATAATTGTATGTCACTATTCCTTAACTAAAATGATAAACCTACACAAAATGACACGGTAAAGCAACAAAATCCAACAAAGAAAAAATATTTCCACAGAAGGATAGAGGATGCTTACTGAGACTGTGTAGGGAGTCTGACGATATGGACTGAAAGAAGCTGTGTACTTTCTGACTCTGTAGAAAAGCTTGTGATGAACTTGAAAATAGCTGCCTGTATATAAAAAGAAAAGAGATTTGTTAATTTCAGATAATACAAATCCACAAGAAGCTCAGTTTCAATTATAAGGCAGACTTAAGCGGCAGTTTAATTCAGGTATGGGAAAATATTTTTCCTATAGAAAAGAATATTATTTTTCTAATGTATTTCCTATAGGAAGAAGTCAGTAAAATTTAATAAAACTCATTTAGAAGAAGCAACTAAATAGGTCCACTTTTATTTTTGTATAATCTAACGGTAAGGTTTCAATTCTGGCCCAAAAATGTATTATTTTAGCCTTTGCCCAAGTGGTCCAACAGCCACCCTTCTGTTAAAAAAAAAAAAACAACAAAAAAAATGCAATTTCTTTACTCTTCTTCACAGGTATTCTTCTCCTTATTTGGCTGTATTTTTATTTTTATTTTTTTGAGATAGAGTTTTGCTCCTATTGCCCAGGCTAGAGTGCAATGGCGAGATCTCAGTTGATTGCAACCTCCGCCTCCCTGCGTTCAAGCAATTTCTCCTGTCTCAGCCTCTCTAGCAGCTGGGATTACAGGCATGTGCCACCACATCCAGCTAATTTTATTTTTTTTAGTAGAGGCAGGGTTTCACCATGTTGGTCAGGTTAGTGTCTCCTGACCTCAGGTGAGCCGCCCACCTCGGCCTCCCAAAGTGCTAGGATTACAGACATGAGCCACTGCACCCAGTCTTTGGCTGTACTATTAAAGGACCTTCCCACACTCTCAAAGTGGGAGGTTGGGAAGTCTGGGATGCTGAGTCTTGGAAAATATGGAACAGTCCATTATGTAGTTATCATATATCATACATGTATTACTACAACCTAATGCACTGCTGAGTGATGATTCATGTTGAATGTGTACCATGCCATGAGTCCAAGTTATCTCTGAAACCCAGCTTTCCCCATATTTTATTAACCTAATTAAAAGACTCCAGCTGGAGGTCTTTCTGACAGTGGTACCTGTAAAAGGGGTCTTGGGCATATAATTAGAGCAGAATCCACTAGGAAGTTTACTTTGGATTTGAATACCAGTTCAACCACTTATAAGCTGAAGCACCCTAAACAAGCGAGTTAGCATTTTACCTTCCAATTTCTCAAGGTTACCAGAATCAAATACTGCACGTAGATAAACTGTCACCCTACCCATTACTTAGGCCCTCAACATACAATTTTTTTTGAACACTTTTGATGCTCATTTTAAATTTTAATTCTTAATTTCTCCCCCTAAAGGTTTTTGATCTATCATTCAGATTAACTATAAAATTATTAACATACCAACAGATGACTCTTATGGGCCAAAGCTGCCTTGTATATTATGCAAAATTGGTATTCCAGTGTGGAAGTAAACAATCAACAAGAAGACATGGGTGGAATGAAGAGATGAAAGAACTGAGATCTGAATTCAGGAGCAAATCTAGATTTCCAGGTCTGAACGTATTACATAAGGCTGACATTAAAATCCAAAGGCAGTGGTGGAATCTACACCCAGTCACGTTAGAAACCAACTGGTCAAAAGCACAGGCACACCTTCAACTCAAGGCCTGAGTCCCAAGGGCAGACTAGATATAACTCCAAATATTATGTAGACATCCACTACAGGAACACTGAGTATTACATTTAAACCACAAATGAGATAAAGGCAGGGGAATGAAATCAGCATACAAACTAAAGTCAAGGTTCATTAATGAATAACTACAAGATGGCAATTATACCGATATTAAAAAATCAAAGTGGCCACAAACTACTTGATAAATAAGAAAAACAAGATTACATTCTGACATCATAGAAATCTTTCAACCACAAATGCACACTTTATGCCATATTTTCATTTTCCTAACCTACAGCGTATTTGAGACTAAATGCAGTGTCCTGTACCAACTAATCTCTGTTATCACTTATAAACTTATTTCCTATTTCTGTTTCCTTTCTTCCCTCTCTTTTATAATTGCTGCACTTCTGAGACACAAATAATGACCTACTAATTTAAAATCCACAAACTGAGAAGGAAGAGTCCTGACATCCTATTAACGGTGTTGAGGCCACAGGCTAGCAATTTGGGAAAAGATATGAATTTTTACCATACTCCTTACATCAAAATCAATTACAAAGGAATCCAAGATTTTTTTTTAAAGGAAGTATTAGAAGAAAACATATTTTAAAAAATATTTTTTTGAAACATATCTTTGAAAAGGTCTTTCTAGGCCTGACACAAAACCCTGAAACCACAAGAGAAAAGACCAATAAATTTGACTACATAAAAATTTAAAACACCTGTATGGTCAAGAAGTAATCGCAAGCAGGGCTCTTTCCTTTTCTTAACAACTAATTCTTCTAATCAGTGACACCAATAATGCGTAGAAAGGACTGAAAAGGCCATTCACAGGGAGGCGGCTAAAGCCACTCAAACACAAACTGAAATCAGACTGTCTTTCTGAGATGAGCAAAGAAGAGCGACTGCGAACGTTTTGTGTCTGCTTAGGTGGGAGATACAAGTATGAGGCATCAGAGGATATAAAGTGCTGCTACTTTTTAGAAATAATTTGAAAATATTATATATTAAAAATACATGTAACTTTTGACCAATTACAATATTTCTATAAATTGATCTTACAGATAAATATGTACCCATAATGTGTTAAGAATATATACCTCCTGGAGACGATTGCTTGAGCCTAGGAGTTTGAGATAAGCTTGGGCAACAGAGCGAGGTCCTGTCTCAAAAAAAATTAATAAAAATAAAAAATAAAAAATTAAATAATCATATACCTGGACATTGTAGTTTAAAAATATTTAGAAACAACTAAAATGGACATAAAATATGTTGATTAATTTAATTATGGTTCAGCTAAAAAGGAATCAAAGCAGTCATTTTTTACATATACAGATGTGTTACCATGTCCCAATACATTTAAAGAAGTGGCAGGAAAGTATTGATACATATAAAATACTTCCATTTGGACAGTAAAGGAAATATATATACATAAATCTAAGGGCATGCACACGCACAGAAAATTCTGGAAAAGTTAGGCTACTTTAGCTGCTAAATTTGGAGAATAGGAAATTGGGAAATTTTCACAGTACACATCTCTGCATTCTTCACAATTAGCTTTAATAACATCTTTACAGTAAAAACATTTAGAAAACACACAGATACAGACATGCACAAGAGGCCAAGTATGATCACTGCTGATGAGAATCCTAAAAGCCTTAACAAGGAGTCACCCATACACTTTTTTTTCTTTTGAGATGAAGTTTTGCTCTTGTCGCCCAGCTGGAATGCAATGGCATGATCTCAGCTCACTGCAACCTCCACCTCCCGGGCTCAAGCAATTCTCCTGCCTTAGCCTCCCGAGTAGCTGGGATTACAGGCACCTGCCACCACACCTGGCTAATTTTTGTATTTTTAGTAGAGTCAGGGTTTCTCCATGTTGGCTAGGCCGGTCTCGAACTCCTGACCTCAGGTGATTTGCCCCCGTCGGCCTCAAAAAGTGCTGGGATTACAGGCGTTAGACACTGAACCTGCCTTTTTTTTTTTTTTTTAAAGAGATAGAGTTTCACTGTGTTGCCCAGGCTGTGCAATCACAGCTCACTTCGGCCTCCAGCTCTCGGGCTCCAGTGATCCTCCCACCGCAGCCTCTGAAGCAGCTGGGCCTATAGGTGTACACTACTACATCTGGCTCATTTTTTAAATTTTTGTTGTGGAGATGGGGTTTCACATTGCCCAGGCCGCTGCCCTTAAGCAATCCTTCTGTCTTGGCTTCCCAAAGTGCTGTGACTAAAGGCATGAAGCACTTTGCCCAGCCACTTACTTTTTAACTGGGGTCTTAGCTGAGAGCCAGTTTTTGAAAATGGCTCCTTCTGGAAATAGTTAACTTTTCCCTTCTGAAAATCTCAAACTTATAAAGACAGTACAAAGAATTTTTTCCTAAAACATAAATACCTGATGTAATGGCCAACTCCTGGGAAGATATCATGTATTTCCTACGATCTCCCACCATCAGTATCAGGAGATTAACGCTAACCAATTTTTATCTTCTATTCCTCAGATGCCATTTAAGTTTTGCCAATTGACCCCAAAATGTCCTTTTCATATCAAAGCTCCAGTTCAGCATCCAGTGCCACACTCAGCTGTCACACCTAAGAGGACAGGCCAGGTATAGTGTGGAATGCTTTCCATGGAGGTTTGTCTGGGGCTTCCCTGCAATTAGATTCCTGGCAAGAACAGAGGAGTGGGGGCTGTGTGCTTCTGCTGCAGCCTGTCTCCTGGAGGAGATGGAGATGCTGACTGCCCACCACAGACACATTCCCTTCAGCTGATTACAATGGCGCACCTCAAGGCTTCTCTACTCTAAAGTTACTTTCTCCCTTTATGATTAACAAGCATTATTCTGGTAAACGACTTTGATGCTAATGGTAAATATCCTATTCCTCAAACATTCGATTTATTCACTTATTTATTTCAACATGGACTGACAGTTTCCTGTTTTATGCAATGTACTGTTACTTGTCCTGATATTCTATTTACCCCAGATTTGACCACTGAAGCTGGCTCTGTGTCCTCCTGACAAAACTGCATCATTCTTTGAGGACACCAGGTTTTCTGGCACACAGGCTTATCTTGTACTTTTCCTGCCTCAGCCCTGAAATCAGCTTTTCAAAACTTCAAGAAGCTCTAGTTCCTTTTAGTGGAGAATCACATACAGAAGTGAAGATCTGGGCACAGGTATGTCCCTGCTACTGGGATGGTGCTACTTCCAGACCCTTTCAATGAACAGAGCTAGGAAATGTGTATTACACATATGCACCCATATCCATTTCTATATCTGCATATACTGGATATCATGAATTCACACCAATGACTTCAATTCCAATCAGACACTCTAAGGATTAGGGTTCAATCTGGTTTTGTTGTTTTTCATAGGATAACTCTCTTTTCCAAAAGAAAGAAACCTGGTTCTCACTGTCCTGAATATATTTACGTAGCTGTTTAAATCCCCTGTAGCAAGCTCTCTCCTCTGTGGCTGCTACTCCCTTTCAAACCCTGGACAGGTGCCCGCCTAGTCTTCAAAGGCCAGTTGGGCTACCACTCCACACATCTGGCTTCTTCACCCTTTGAGCTCTGTGACGCGGGCCAGGCCTCCCTCCACCATCGCCCAAGAGGGAATAGCTTCCTCACCCTATACAGGTCCCCTTCTCCAGTCCATGACGGCACATCCTCCCATTCTGATGCTGATATCTACCTTGCTTTGCCTCACTGAGTGGCTTTAGAACATAACTGGTCAGAAGGGACAGGGAAAAAAACAGGAGCCAGCAATGACTTTTGAAACATGACAGTCATACAAAGAATGCAGTCAATGGTATTAGCTAAGACTTGAACCACATAGTTCAGCATATCTCCTAGAACACACAGGCATCAAGGTTTTTTTTTAAGACAGGGTCTGGCTCTGTCATCCAGTATGGAGCACAGTGTCACTATCACAGTTCTCTGCAGCCTCAAACTCCTAGGCTCAAGTGATCCTCTGGTCTCAGCCTCCTGAGTAGCTGGACCTACAGGTGCCACATACCTGGCTAATTTTTAAGACTCTTTTGTAGAGACGGAGTCTCATTATGATGCCCAGGCTGCTCTAAACTTCTGGCCTCAAATGATCTTCCAGTCTCAGTCTCCCAAAGTGCTGGGATTACGGGCATGAGCTACGGCGGCCGGCCCTCTCCCGTTCTCTAAACTTTTCCCCTGTTCCCTCTGAGATTCCCCAAATATGTCAGACTCTGTGCATGCAGCCTGTATCTCCTTATTTCTAACACAATCTGGCCAGTCCCTGGGCTCCAGCTGTGTTCACCACCACTCAGGTGGAAGGTGCTCCTCTCCCCACAGTCTCCTGGCATATATGCACCTGTACTCCCTCGACTCTGCCACTCAGCTGCTCTGAGTCAACTGGACCTGGTCTATGTTATGTACTAACCTTAGGTCAGTCACTCTTCCATGCTTAAATTCATTTTGGTCCTTGCCTCACTGTTTCCTCCACTCCAAATCTTCTGTCATGCTGGGGGCCTACATGGCCACATGGGTGTCTGCAGGGGTGTCCCACCTGACGCATGGCCACTGGGTGTCTGCAGGGGTGCCCCACCTGACACATGACCACTGGGTGTCTGCAGGGGTGCCCCACCTGACACATGGCCACATGGGTGTCTGCAAGGGTGCCCCACCTGACACATGGCCACTGGGTGTCTGCAGGGGTGCCCCACCTGACACATGGCCACTGGGTGTCTGCAGGGGTGCCCCACCTGACACATGGCCACTGGGTGTCTGCAGGGGTGCCCCACCTGACACATGGCCACTGGGTGTCTGCAGGGGTGCCCCACCTGACACATGGCCACTGGGTGTCTCCAGGGGTGCCCCACCTGACACTAGGCTCTTTGTTTGGCTGCCTTTTCCCCAGTGACTTCCTTCAATTCCTATCTTGCATTTTACTTCCACTGTCACACCCTGGATCTTGTCGTACAATGAAAATACTCTCCCCCTCCCAGATTTCTGCTTGTCTCCGCTGGGGAGCAAACACTCATCCCCTTCTTTTCAGCCCCGCCCATCCCGAGAATACTCACTGGTCCCAATTCCCTACTCAGGATGGGGGCTGTAGCAGTCAATGACACGCACCTCTGCTCTCCCTTGGGAAGTCGGCTTCCCAAACTGGGCCACCCCAGGTTTAGAAGGCAGATGATAGGCTGTCTTACTTAAGCCCTGACCCCAAGTCATATAGGCCCCAGCACTGCTTTTCTGTAATGTACTTATTAATAACTACAAGTTTCCAGTAGAACAGCATGTTTCCTTGGCTATTATTCCTGAATTTATCTCCCTCCTACAGGGAAGCCCTCAGAGAGATAAATGCCACAACTGCCAAAACCATATGCTGACCTCCACTGTCACCTCCAGATCCACTCACCCAGATGCCTCCGCTCCCATCCCAACAAGATTCTGGCTGTGTAATTACCCGATTACTCCCATGGTGTCTGTTTTCCAAGCATAGTTCATTCCACTCTATCAGACTCACCTATTTTCACTTCCTAGTCCAGCTTAGATCTAGTAACTGTGCATCATTTGTTAAAAATGGAACATTTCCCCCCCAAATTCCCTTGTTTCATTATCTTCTTGTCACATCCAAGAAAGCCCCATCCAGGACAAATACAACCACCTGCTTTCCTGACACTTGGACCTGAGCTGCCGGGAAAGAGTTAAAAAATAATTCACACAACAGGACAGACCAATACCACGATAATTTATTGATCTTTAATCTCAAATGGACTCCACACCTTGCCCAGCTCACTTTCCTTCATCAGGTTGTTCTCCAGATCTCCACACAATCATTTTACATCCCCTCTACTCTCAAGCATGCGATCCCACACCCTAAATCTACCCATTCTTAAGCAAACCTCTTAAGAGAAAATATAAGCCATTACTTGGGCAAAAGGTGCCTCAACTTCCCATCATGAAACAAATACATTTCCCTACATCCACACTCATCCCACCTCCACAGGGTCCTTGTGCCACCAGTGACACGCCTTGCCTGCATCTTCAATTTCTTCCTCTGTGAGCACATGGGAGGCTCCAGGAATTAATCTAAGATCATCTCACCTACGCCAGTCTTTCCCAATAGCCCATCAACCTCATGAAGGCAAAACCTTGACCTCTGGCAGGACCATAGCTCCAAGAGAGCAATGGCCGTGAAGAGCAGGTACTGGGAAGCAGGACTACCCTTCATTCTCCCACCCACCAGCCCAGGCACTTGACAACTTTATTTTATAAAGATGGGGTTTCACCATGATGGCCAGGCTGGTCTTCAACTCCTGACCTCAGGTGATCCACCCACCTCGGCCTCCCAAAGTGCCAGGATTACAGGCGTGAGCCACTGCGCCCGGCCCTGCACTTGACAACCGTAAACAAACAAAACACCTCTCCAAAGTGGAGCTCTTGGACACAGGCCTCTTTCAGTAAGTATTTTATGAAAAAATATAAGAGGCTTTATTCAATGTCCACATATTTCAGAAATAACTAAATTTTATGATAGCAGAGAACTGAAGAGTACAATGATGAAAGTAGTTTGGTATCTTTCACTATGAGCCTAGACCAAAATAGCACAAGGATAACATGTCCATTTTATAAAGTACGCCAGAGAAAGGATCTCTATGATCCTCCACCTGAAGACCCCATTTGGAGCAGCCCTTTGTCCTGTCTGTACACTGCTGTGATAGGCGTCAGGTAAATCATTACCTTAGGATGGGCTCCAGGTCAGGATGTCGCCGTTCTTCCCTTTTCAAGGAACCCTGATTCAGGGCTCTTAAGATGGTCTTGTCAAAAGTCTCCGAAGACAGTTCCTTTGGAAGCTAGAAAAGAAAAACCACAATATCCAATGTTAAGTTTCTCACTTACTGGTAAATATATTACAAGTCAGATGCACAAAATGAAGATTAACGCCTCCTGCTTATTATTTTCCCAAAAGTAGTTTGTTTTCCAAATCTTCACAACACCTGACCCCATACTGAAGCAGCATAGACCTTTCCTACTAGGAAATGCACCATCTTCTCATCATGGCTTCTGATCAGCTCCTGATCACCTCAGGGCTCCCCAAGGTGCAGGGCAACCCACAGCATTCAACACGTTCCCGTAGCATGAGGACACCTACATGGACCTCACACTCTGGCTCCACATGCCACAATGACGCCCATACTAAGGCTCTTGAGTTAAGCTGAAGATGCTGTTCTGCATAGCTAGTACTATTTTTACCCTGGAATAGTATTCCAAGGAGTGTTATCTCTGCCTTTGTACTTATCACTTTTGAGCCTCCTGTTTTATGTTTTAATTTCAGGCAATGTCAGACCAGCAGTGCTATGCAGCAAATAAAGAACTGAATATGAGAGACAGGTAAGAACCCTCAATATTACTTATTTATATAAAAAGCACACACTGGAGGTGCCTCAAGTGATTGAGGTACCCTCAGAGCAATGTGCTAGAAACCATAAAAAAAAACCCAACACTTGGCCAAGAAAAGTTCTAAATTTAAAACAAAATTTAACCAGTTTACTTTAAAAAATTCCTAAGTAAACTGATTATTCATAAACCAATTTTTCAAGTCTTTGAAGAATTCAGTTTTAACTAATCTGTGTTGTTACTGGCACTTTCACTAAAATTCAGAGTAGAACCATTAACAATATCTGAGAAGCCACAGAAAAAATCTATATAAATGGTTGATTTACATATTGAGCTTTGAGAAGACCAAAGCAAATTTTCTTTTGAAAAGTATTTTCAAGCCGGGCACGGTGGCTCACGCCTGTAATCCCACAACTTTGGGAAGCTGAGGGGGTGGATCATGAGGTCAGGAGCGTGAGACCAGCCTGACCAACACAGCAAAACCCCGTCTCTACTACAAATATAAAAATAAGCCGGGTGTGGTGGTGTGCACCTATAATCCTAGCTATTCAGGAGGCTGAGGCAGAAGAAGGCTTGAACCCGGGAGGCAGAGGCTGCAATGAGCCGAGATTGTGCCATTGTACTCCAGCCTTGGCAACAGAGCGAGACTATGCAAAAAAAAAAAAAAAAGAGAGAGAGAGAGAGAAAAAAGAAAAATGAGTCTTTTGAGTCAATTCAGAAATAAGCAGTTTAGCAAAGGCAGCATAAAGTACTCCTCAACGTGGACACAGCAGATGGCAGGATCAAGATGCTCTGTCAGAATGAAGTCCCTTCTGGTCAGATGAAAGGCTCTGTCAGCATTCTACACATTCACTGTGGAAATCATGCCCTCTGACCAGCAACCGGAGAAACAAGGTCTGAATCTACCCATTTTCTTTTCTTTTCTTTTCTTTTTTTAGTTAAGAGTTTTGCTCTGTCACTCGGGGTGGAGTGCAGTGGCGTGGTCTCAGCTCAGTGCAACCTCTGCCTCCTGGGTTCATGTGATTCTCCTGCCTCAGCCTCCCGAGTAGCTGGGAGAGGCGTGCCACCACACCTGACTAATTTTTTTGTATTTTTAGTAGAGAACAAGGTTTCACCATGTTGGTTAGGCTGATCTTGAACTCTTGACCTCAGGTGATTCCGCCAGCCTTGGCCTCCCAAAATGCTGGGATTACACACGTGAGCCACTACACCCCGCTCCATTTTCCAAAGAAATTACTCATTTCAATATTTTCAATATTTATATTTTGATATTAGCATTTTAATACAGACTTACAATACCACACATATATCATACTACCCATTTTAAACACAATTTATACTGAATATCTGTACACAGTCAAAGAAAACCTGTGTCAGTGAAGAACTCTATTTCAACCGCCAAATCCCTGATGGTTCTACCCAATACGGAAGGCAACAGTATATAAATATTCACAATTCAGTGACATTGTTCACGTTCCTGGGCAGACTGCAGGTATATAGTCATCAGTATGTGCAAACCAATTTATTTTCAAGTGGTTTATATCTTCAATTTCCAGGGCCTATTTGCAGTCCTAAAGAAAGGTTCATTTGCTAAAAATATATATATATATATATATATATATATATATATATATATATATATATATATATATACAGCTTTAAATCATGTCTTTTATATTCTAGTCACATGTTTCAAATTTTCTCATCTTCCAATCCTAGTTCTAGCACACCCAGCCTCCTACCTCCAGAGCTCCAGCTCAGTTTCAGAACAAGCTCAGAGGAATGAAAGATTTTCGTATTGAGCTATTATAAAAGTTGCTCTCTAAATACGCTGAGACCAATGGAGAATTTAATGTTTGTGGCAAACCTGGTTCATTCATTCATTCAGCAAACTTTTAAAGTTCTACTATGCTCCAGGCACTGTTTCAGGAACCCTCAATAGTACAGTGAAGGAAGAAACAAAAACCCTGGCTGCAGAGAATAGACATTCTGATCATGAGAAATGCCATCTGTAATTGCTAAAAAGAAAAACAAAACAGGGAGCCAGGCATGATGGCTCATGTCTGTAATCCCAGCACACTGGGAAGCACCAAGGTGGGTGGATTGCTTGAGCTTAGGAGTTCAAGACCAGCCTAGGCAAAACTCTGTCCTTCCTAAAATTACAAAAATTAGCTGGGTATGGTGGAAAATGCTTGTAATCCCAGCTACCTGGGAGGCTAAGGCATGAGAACAACTTGAACCGGGGAGTCACTACACTCCAGCCTGGGTGACAGAGCAAGACTATCTCAAAAGAAAAGACAAAAAAAAAAAAAAAAACAAAAAAAAAACTCACAAAAACAGCCAAAGAGAGCCAGAATGCAGAGGACAGAGGCTGCTATTTGTATAAGTAAAAAGGACTTGAAATACTGACCTCCAACTCACATTTCCACACTACAGCAAGCTAGAAGTACAGGTCAATAGAGACTACAGAGGAAAAAGGGTGTTCACATGTACACATTGTCAAAAGGACACATTTTGCTCCTGAACTTTTTTTTTTTTTTTTTTTTTTTTGAGACTGAGTCTTATTCTTGGCACCCAGGCTGGAGTGCAATGGCGCGATCTCAGTTCAAGTGATTCTCCTGCCTCAGCCTCCTGAGTAGCTGGGATTACAGGCGCTTGCCACCACGCCCGGCTAATTTTTAGTAGAAACAGGGTTTCACCACGTTGGTCTTGAACTCCTGTCCTCAGGTGATCCACCTGCCTCAGCTTCCCAGAGTGCTGGGATTACAGGCGTGAGCCACTATGCCTGGCTGCTCCTGAACTTTTGTAGTTGATGTTAAAAGGAAAGTAAAAGGGAAAAAAGGATATGGTACACTTGGAAGGGTATCACACAATAGCAGTACGTTTCCAGAAGTACAGAACATTGCAGATTATTTCATGTCATTGAGAATATACTATCTGAGAAAAACATTATATTCAAATACTGGCTAAGCAGGGGATTCATTAATTGCTGATTCTGTAGAGTGAATTACTTATTTGGCGTTGTATTTATTTTAAAGCACCTAAGCTTTTAGAAAAAAATGGGTGACTGAAGCAATGAAAACTGTCAAGGCACAAACAGCTGAAGCTTCTGGAGGGCAAGCCAGTAAAAGGCAGACTCCACACACTAGGCCCCAGCTGGGGGTCAGCTGCGTGCTCTCTCAGCATGAGGCGCTCTCAGCATGAGGGACAGGGAAGCAGGACCCCACACGCACACTGGCACCAAGTCACTCAGTCTGGACCCCCCCATTTCAAGGCTTTTTGGCTTCGGCTCTGTACTCCTGCAACTCCACAATTCTGTTGTGGGAAGGACAGCAGAAGAAAGAAGGGAAATGAAAACAGGCTGCTCCTTAACCCAAATGAAGCCTGTTTGTGATCACCTGCCTAAATTTTGATAAATTTGTTCTACTGAAAGTTAGAATTTATTAGAGACTGTACAAGTGTGTGGAGGTGGGGTAGGGCAGCCCTGCTTAGCCTCCTCTGTACCTAGAACGTCATCCAGGCACTCATTTTCTCCAATGGGGTGCACTGTCTGGCAGATGGAGCCTGCCCGGGCCCGAGCCACTGTTCCCTGGCACCCTCACGACTGTTACTGTGACTGAGCCCAGCAGATAGAAGTTCACAGATCCACGCCATCTCCCTCAGCAAGGTGTCCACAGCTGACATGTCACAAGCAGTGGCCTCTGGCATCTGGAAATGAGTAAAACTCATCCCCCATCTTTACCAAAGGCAGGTCACTAATGAGTGGGAGGAGTCCTCAGCCCTTAACTGAGAGAGGCTACTTTATAATAAACCACAGGAAAATGGAACTATTCAAGTTATCCCTGGTGCTACTTCATTCAGAGGGACTAACAAGAAATCCAGTGGAATTAACTCTTCAACAGTCTTCCTCAAAGAACCAGCATCTAGTGTGGTGTTCAAAGCTCTACAAGGCGATGAATAAAACAGTCTCTCATAGGTTTAAGAATGATCTGAAAAGAATATACTTATAGTGACAAGCAGACAACCTAAAACCAGCACTAGCCTCAAAATTTCTTATGTTACATGTTTAATAACTACACTTATACCCAAAACTTAGTAACTGAGTTGGGAATGTTTTGTTTCTAAACTTTCTGCTTTATCTCCCTACTAACAATAAATTTTAAAACATTTGTTTATTGAGAAAGAATAATTTATCAATCATTTATATCTATTCTCTTTTTGATATTTATATCTACCTATTCACACTTTTCAATAAAATCAGATTAATATAAAAGAAACAGGTGATGATTTGAACCAAATGATCTAAGATACCTTTCACCTCTGGCAGGTCTGTATAAGATGCTTCTATTACCTTCTTATTACCAGTAGTTTGGAGATTCTATCATATGGGGGATGAGGTGGGGAGGAGCTGGAACTCAGAGAAGGAAGAAATGGAGAAATATTTCAGGGAAGTGTACAGCTGAACAGTTGAGAAATCTGAGAACTCCCACCAAGCAGAAGCAAGCCTCACCTGGCTCGGCAGACGCATTATCTACTAAGAAGCCCCTTCGCAAACAGCCACCAATGATGCACACCTCTGCAGGGAACTAAGAATCGGTTCCTTTCTTTTCTCTCAAATAGAGATAAGGTGTCACTATGTTGCCCAGGCTGGTCTTGAACTCCTGGCCTTAAACAATCCTCCCGCCTCGGCCTCCCAAAGTGCTGGGATCACAGGTGCGTGCCACCACACCTGGCCTCCATTTTTTTTTTAAATGTAGAAATTCCTTCATCATTTCTTTATGTTGGAATGTCAGGTAAGAAAACATGTTTAGAATAACATGACATTTTCCACAGCTAATGTTCATTTAGAGTTCTGAGCCAACATTTATCTCTATGTTTTAATTTTCCTGGTGTTTCTTTGATGTTGAGGTTTCTGGATTCTGTATATTATATAAAAATCATTTTAACAACAAAATCTATACTTTTACCTTCAGTAGAAATTCCTGTAGTTCTTGGTGGGTTTTTGTTACTGTTGTGACTGAAAGATCAGACCAATTTACCTGATTTAAAAAAAACACACATGTTATATGGTTATTCCTTAGGCAGGAACCGGCTAGAAAAAGCCATGTGCAAAAACAAAGGGCCTTACTTAAATTTTACTAAGATTAACAATTAGAAATATAAAGTTAAGCTAGCATTGTCATAATTTCGAAATTAGTAAAATTATCTGCACATTGACATATGCTACTCAAAAAAGTTCTAATAACTCTTTCAAAATGGCACTTTTTAAAAGCTATCTGAAAATGTGACTATGTTTAGTAATTTTTCAGAAAGGGGATATATGTTATTTTCTATGAACTTATAGAACTCTAAAATGACACTTTGATGGTACAGATCTTTGCCATTCAAAAGACAAAAATTCTATGTCCTGAAACTTATTAAATATACACCATTAAGAGAAATAACTAGAGTTTACTGCCTTCTTTGGTAGTACCATTTCGTATTTTTATGGAATTTATGATTAATGAAGAGATTTCATCTTTATCTCAATCTTTAAAATTCTATTAAGATGCTATGACTACTTCCATTTTGTGATGGAGAAACTTAAGTTCAAACAGGTTAGGTTACTGAGGTGTGACCCTAAGTAATGGCAAGAGTCAGAACTGACATCCGTTGTGCCACCCCACCCGCTACCTCCTCGATGCTTTTTATCCAGTGGACTCTATCGTGGCCCCCTAATAATTTCTACCCTAGAATTATTTGAGCTAAATAAATATTTGCACTATGCTACTATCTAGGCCTCACCAACTTATAAATAATCAGATACTTAAAAATACATATAAAATTTTATCTACAACTTTAAAATTAATATCTTTATTAACTGGCACATTTCTTAAGTGATTTTTAAGTATTCAAATGTTTGCTGAGCAGCTACTTGAATAGGGCATGTTCTGACTCTTCCTTCAGGAGATGCAGAAATGGACATGACAGTTAAGTCTCTGCTGACTGAGTTCACAGGCTAGTGCAGGAGACAGATCAAAGCAAGAGAATATATAAGAATTTCCATCAGTGATCAGTGCTTTGAAGAAAACACACAGGGCATGATACAAGAACGGGGAGATGCACATGAGCTGAGGTGTCAAGAAGGATCTCTGAGGAGGGAGCTTTAGAGCCAAAGTGGCCTGTTCTTGGTCTAGGGGGATGGGGGAAGGGCATTTCAGGTGAGAGGACAGTAGAGCCTTCAGGAAGGCAGGCTGTGAGCTCTAACAGCAAAAGGGGCCAGCCAGACTGAGCATGGAGAGCAAAGAGTGAGATGCATGCCACGATAAGACACCAGGAGATAAGGGCTGAAATCCTGCAAACTGAGGATCTTTCTCCCTCAAAGCAAAGCTGGAGTTCTGAATTCATTCAATGAGCAAGTCAGACATGGTGGGATGGTTGAGGATTGAGAATGAAGATTCCTGTTCTCCATGAGAATATCTACTGGACAGATCTGTGAAAGGTATGTACCATGGATGAAGAAGAAAACATTCTGGTGGAGGGTCAGAAATAACTCCTTAAGAGAGGTACAGCCAAAATGTGGCAAGCAATGCCTTTGGAGAGGAACTGGAGTGAGGATGCACAAAAACGTGGTGTGGTTCCACCTGGCTTCAGGGTATGTGCCACCCACACTGCGGAGAAAGAGCTGTAGCCCAAGCAGGTAGAAGTAAGGAAGATGTGGACAAGGAGTCCCGGTTACAGCTGACGGGCAAAAAGGAGACATGGAAAGACTTTGTCTGGGAGCACAGAATCAGAGCTGGGCTCTACAGCTAATCCCAGCTGTGGGAAGGACAGGCAACAAAAGCAATCACGGGTTAAGAAGACAGGGCAACGAAGTGGGAGAATGAAGAGGAGGAGGAGGAAAATGCCAGGAAAACAATGCCTGAAAGACAATGCCTGTGATCTTGACTTAAAAAACAATGGCAAGAAAGGTTTACTTTTATTTTTTTAAAGGTATCTCTTATATCTTAATTGTGTCCCTAAATCTACGGCTCTTATTTCTTTTTAATAAAATAGCCAGGGTTATTTTAATGTGATACAACTTCAAAAAAGCTTGGCAAATCATGCAGTAGTATGTGATAAAAAACAGTACATTCTCTTAATTAAAAACAAACATAAATGCCTTTCCCCTTAAATTAGCAAACCTGCCACAAGTTTTTCCAAAGATCATTAAGCATAGCATGTGAAGTATCTTTTGTGGGGGAAAATGGCTTACTTTGAAAGTGTACTCCCAATATTTGTCTGCTCTTTTTCTCTGGACTCCTTTCAACATTATCTTCTCAATGTGTACAGCTGAAAGAAAAAAAACACATTCTGACTTGCGCTGCAAGGACTACAGGCGCATTTCAGTTACCTAAAGTAACCCTAAAAGTTGACAAGTGCTTAACAATTAAGCTTGACTGGCCTTAAATCATGAAATTAAAAAATAAAAAAATTAAAAACCAGAAGCATTGCAGTGTGCCATCTGCCCATGAAATAATTTTTTCTATACCCATATAACACGCTGAGTATTTAAGTAATTTCAAACATTCTGCTAACACCAAAGATTTTAAGGATAAAAATAAAAGGTACCTGCAATTAAGATATTTTTCCAAATGATAATCTTCCAAATTGTTATTCACATTATCACAAATATGGCATTTTAAGATCAACTAAATATGGCTCATTCAATTATTTATATATAGTAGGTATAAACTAGAAAGCATCTAGTTTTATATTTAATTTTTTAAAAAACTACTCAAAAGTAATATACCAAGCTCATAAAAATTTCTAATTGGGAATTTTAAAATTACTCTTCTCAAATGTAATCCTCAACATCATATAATGGTAAATAAAAATTGAACATTATAATAAAGGTTCATTGTGGTGAAATTTTTTCACAATTTATTACAGAGATAAAATAGTAAATATAAATTATATTAAACTCTAAAACACCCTGAATTGAACTAGATAAACAGTTTATTCATGAAGTAAGCAAATGTTTAAATTCCCCAACTATCCATTTTGCAACCCCTTTAGTAAAAGTATCACCTTAGGAAATAAATCAATTTCAAAAGAGCCAATCTACTAAGTGTACTATAAGGATTTAAAGAGACTGCTGCTCCGGGTATAAACAGAAGAAACCGTACTTTCAGGATAACGAGGGAGGTGACATCAAAGGCTGATAATGACTATGCTAAAGGTTGCAGGGAAGAGGTTAGGAAAGTAACTCAACAGAACGCGGGGTGCACTGCTGGACTCAGGAGAGCTGGAGATGGAGGAGAAAAGGGGCATTCATTCATTTTGCTTTAGAGGAAGAAGTTAAAATAGACAAAGTGGAATACACAAAGTGACAAAAGCATACAGGAAGAGTAAGACTGTTAAAAGACCATAGAAGGTGGGCAATGAGAAGGCATGAAACATATGATACAGAAATACACAGGGAAGAGACATTTATAATAAACAAAGGATATCACATTACCAGTATTTTTTATCAACTTTCCAAATGTATAGGTTTTGGTCAGCTACTTGTGGGCCAATTTCCCCTTTGTGGGTCAGAAATGTTGAGGATGGAAACAAAGGAAAATCTCAAAAAGCCAGGCAAGAGCCTGTAACTCCTTAGAACTGTGCAATAGTATGAAAGCCAAAGTGGGGATGGGAGGGTAAGCTGTTTCCAAAAGCTGTTACATTAAATTATTTAAATAAAAATCTTCTGAACTAATCTTATACTCAGAAATAGAGCAGCTGTAGTTCTGCAAATCACTGGGCTCAAGGGTAAGGGATCTCCGGTTTTGTTTGGTCAGAATCCAGTTTCGCTTAGCAGAAAAAGCCACTATGACATTACAGGGAATGGGAACATAGCTTCAACGCCGATTTCAAGTTCTGTCTGGTGTATGTGGTGAGGAATGGCCACAATGAAAGTGTCCCCAACCCTCACAAATTTAAGCTAAAAAGCATGTATTACACACACTTTTTAAGAATTAGGAATATAAGAAAAATCACCTACAGTACCACCTTTATAGTTAATTGTTAGCATTTTTTTTTTCTGAGAGTTCTGCTCTTTGTTGCCCCAGCTGGAGGACAGTGGCATGATCTTGGTTCACTACAACCTCTGCCTCCGAGGTTCAAGTGATTCTCCTATCTCAGCCTCTCAAGTAGCTGGGACTACAGGTGCCCGCCACCACACACAGTTGATTTTTGTGTTTTTAGTAGAGATGTGTTTCACCATGTTGGCCAAGCTGGTCTTGAACTCCTGACCCCAGGTGATCTGCCCGCCTCGGCCTCCCAAAGTGCTGGAATTACAGGCGTGAGTCACCACACCCAGCCAATTGTTAGTATTTTGATATACTTTCTATGTTCTTCTAAAATATTTTTATTATAAAAAAAGGACCTTCATTGTAAAACCAGCTCCACTTTAGGTTATTCGTACGTTCAATGAGCTTAGCTGAAGTGGCCTATGATTAAAGTGGTTTAGCTGGAAAGATAGGAGTACTGTGAGAGTCTTGAATAGAAGTGGTCATTATATAAACACTTATGTTTGACATTAAACATTCAGACCTATTTTTCATTTGTGAGGAAAAATGTATTACAGAAAAAGGATTACTGGAAACAAAGCAGACATAATGACATAAATTCAAAACTGTTATAACTGCGTGTGAAGCTTATCATATATCCTTGGCTCTTTTTAAGCCCAGATGGCAGTCTACATTTTCCATTTCAGTTTCTCTCCCAACACAGGTTAATGGCTCCCTAAATACAAAGAGAAAAGAATACCTGAATTCATTCCTTTTCAGATAGCAATGTCCTTCCATCCTCTCATTCCAGCCCTCTTAAAAACTGCATTCTTGCAGGAAGAATGGACTTATAAGTAACTTACTTACTCTTACACAAAACTTGTACAAAAAGTTACTATTTCAGTAGACACTGAGCACAATTCTAGGAATAAAGCAACACACTAAATATTCTGGGGGCTCCCTGGCCTTCAGAAGCATGCATCCAGGTTTAAGATCCAGTCAAGACAATGGACTACAGAGCAGAACGAGTGGGGGTACACGCTGGGAAAAGCAGGGCTGTGGTGCAGAGGCACCCAGCGTGAGGACGGCAGAATTGGGAGAACTGGCTCTTGAGTGAAGCCTAGGACCAGTAGGACTCTCTACTTCCAAAACTTAATCAGTGTACAGAGTACCCTGTAATCTTCTGATGCTTACAAAAAAATAGAGCATACTACCTTCTCGCTGAGCTCTGTGAGGTGCCAGGGTAAGTCCATCCTGAGGTATTGGGGCTTGCTCTAATAAACTGCTCTCGTTATTCTGCATGTAATCACCATGAGCAGAGTTGTTCTAGATGAGAAAGAGAGAGACATGTTAACTTACACCATGGACTAAGAGCAATAAATCCCAGATATAGGTCTTCCCGTTTTACTAACAACCATTTTAGTGGCAATTTTTAGAGATCCAATAAGTGACTGCACACTATGGGCACAAAGGCACAGTGTCAGAACCGAAAGCAGAAGACTAGCTTTCTATTAATTATCAACTGTCCTAGCTTTCCTAGGACACATAAAATTGCTTAATACTACTCAGAGTTGTCAATGATGTCAATTCTGAACCAGAATCAAAGGAACACATAACAACAAATGGTGCCCTTTACACTAAACCCCACAGGCAAGGCATGTGTACAAGAATCGCTACACAATTTTTATTCATTGTTTGGTTTTATTAACAGTCTAAACAGATGCTTTGTAGAAAAAAAATCTTATGAAAGGTATCATCAATACATGCCAAGGCTTTCTAAACAAGAATACGTATGGGCAGGGAGTTTACCATTAAAGTTAAGTCATCTAACAGCAACTGGGTGCTCTAAACCTAACTGAGTTTGCTCAGCTAATCACTAGTGAACTGGAGTATCTGACTCCTAGATCTGCTGCTTCAAGTAATACAGGGGATGCCAAACTTACACGCAGCTCGCCAGAAATCAAGCACTGTCACGTACAACTGTTACAACATCATACTGATTAAGCAAAAAAACAAAATAGCCTGATGACAGTTTTTTAATACAACTCGCACCTTATCCCCTCCCTTTATGTTCAGACTCTCAAAACACTACTCATATCAAAATCATCTCGGTTTTAAGAATCAATTATGATCTTACAAATCTGTAATAAATACATATTAGCATTTTTTTCTGTAAAGAAATGAGGCAAACAGAAGACCCTAAGCTCCCCACAAATCTCAATTTAAAAATATTTTGTTCTGCTGTCTAATCATACACCCTGACCTGACAGTAAGTATGAAATGTTTTATTTATGAGAATAGGGCACATTATATACTTCTGGGAGCTAAACTTCTGCCTTCTAGTCTGTCTTCCTTTATTTAGAAATGCAAGGAAACAAAGACTGTCTGCCTAGAAACATTTAATGGGGAGAGTAACGACCTCTTAAGTCAACATCCAACTTCTGAAACACTTAGACTGATGGCCTTTACCAATTTTCAATGTTACTGATTTTTAAAAATGCAGATATGAATTCTTTTGATAACAAACCCCTGCATATCCTAACCCAGACCATATATTTTATTACACATTTAGCTACGAGAGATTCTGCTTCTCAAAAATTTTAACATTGCTGTAAACACTTCAAAAAACAAAGAAAATGAAATGCTATATAATCCTCTCAAATAGTTGGGTTAAATGGAAGAAGCCTGGGTAAATAGGTTAACCATTTCTTTCTTTTTTTTGAGACAGGGTCTCTCTCTGTTGCCAAGGCTGGAGTGCACTGGCATGACCATAACTCACTGCAGCTTCAAATTCCCAGCCTCAAGTGATCCTCTCAACTTGGCCTCCCAAAATGCTGGGATTACAGGTGTGAGCCATTGTACCTGGCCAGTCAACCATTTCTTAAAGAGAAATATTGCTCATATGTAGCTCACAAATTTAAAACAATAATTTCAAAAATAAACTAATGCAAAATATGCAAAAAATGTTTTCATTAGTGAGATGCACAACAAGATACCACTTTATACCCATTAGGATGACTATGATCAAAAAAGAAAGTGTTGGGAAGGATGTGGAGAAATGGAACCCTTATGCATTGATGGTAGAAAACAAAATGGTACCGCTACTGTTGACAGTCAGGCAGTTCCTCAAAATATTAAACACAGAACTATTTTATGATCCAGCTTCTAAAATATACCCAAAAGAACTGAAAGCAGAAATGCAAACATAATCTGTACACCAATGTTCATAGCAGTTATTCATAATAACCACAAGGTGGAAACAATAAAAATCCATCAATAGATGAACAGATAAGCAAAATACGGTGTACACATATGATTACATATGATTCAGCCTTAAAAAGGAATGCAATTCTGATACATAATATGATTCAGATGAATCCTCAAGACAGTATGCTAGATGAAGTAAGCCAGACACAAAAGAACAAATACCGCATGCTTCCAATCATGTGAGATACCCACAGTAGTCAAGTTCATAAAGAAACTACAATAGTCGCTAGGTGTGGTAGCTCATGCCTGTAATCCCAGCACTTTGGGGGGCCAAAGTGGGAGGATCACATAAGGCCAGAAGTTCATGACCAGACTGAACATAGCAAGATCCTGTCTCTACAAAAGATTTTTTTTTTTAAATTAGCCAGAAGTAGTGGTATGCACCTGTAGTCCTAGTTACTTGGGAGGCTGAGATGGGAGGATTGCTTGGGCCCAGGAGTTCCAGGCTGCAGTGAGCCATGATTGCACCACTGTACTCCAGCCTGGGCAACAGGGCAAGACCCTATCTCTAAAACAAACAAACAAAGTAGAATAGTAGTTACCAGGGACTGGGGGGAATAGAGTGTTTTCTTTTAATGGGTATAGAATTTCAGTTTCAGATGATAGTGTCTAGAGACAGTGGTGAAGACTCACAACAATGGGAATGTACTACTGCTACTGAACTGTACACTCAAAAGGAGATAAAATAAGAATTTTATGCTATATATTTTATGTCACAATAAAAACTAAAAATGGAAATGATCACACTGCTTCCACGAATGTTAAATTGAAGCAACAGTATGAGAGTAGTTTGCTTCATAATCAAAATCACATTTTTTGGAGTGTGAAGTTAACTTTATGAATCCAATTTAACAACGAAGAAGTAGCCTCCTGTTTAATAATCTAGGGAGAGAAATGAAGTTTGAGTTTCTATTCAAAGTCCTAAGTTCATCAAGCCATGAAATATCTACTAATTAAATGTTTCTATTCCCCTCCAAGTCTCAGCATGTATCAATGCTATAAAATCATATAGACTAAGTTTAGAAGCTGTTACTAAACTCACCCATGTAATGCTGCATGAGGTGGAGATGAGAATTAGGCCATTCGGCAGCCCCAATGATGGGTGGCAGCCCGGAAATGCTGTCTGCCTTGCCCTCCCTCTTTACTTTCCTTAGGGGGAAGGGTATCATAAAATCTGAGAACTCATGCTTTAATGGAATTATATAAAGAGGATGGCACCCACTTTATCTGTTAAGTTCAGATTCCCATGAAAATGCAGTACAGATGAAATGCCGGAATCAGCATTTTACAGACTAGCTAGAGGAAAGGGTCAGGACCAAGAGAAAACTGGAGACTTTTTCTCTGCTTGAATCAAGAAAGCAGAGTTTAAAGATTCTAAGCCTGCAAAAATATGCAGAAGCATACAAAGAACCTTAGTACGAGTGCATTCTCCTTTCTTAACTCACCTGAGGCAGAGTTAACTCTTCCGTCCTCCCACTTGCTCAAGGGCTACTGGTCAGCACAAACCTACATGGCATGTGATTCAGGTGGTCTAGACGGTTTTGCCACAGATGACATGCAGAACTATCACAATTACATGCTTGAGATTTCTTAAATGTGGGGCCTTGTGAAACAGACAAGTAGCTGGACATCCTAAAAAACTCTTCTCTGAAAACAAACCATTAGAACAAAGGTCATATCTGCCTTTTTGTTGTTGCTGTTGTTAACCAAGTTCAAACTGTAGACATGGTTCCTATAGTCCCTCGACGCAGACTATGAATTTAAAAATCCAAGACATTCCCAATAGTAACAAAGCAGTAAGAGTTTTTTATTTTTTTAAACCAAATTCACTAACTTCTTATGAAGTTTTCTCACTTGTCAAATGAGACTCAGAAAATTAACAGTAGTATGTAATAACATTCTATTAAGCTTCTGTGGCAGATTAAAGACAGTTAAAAATTATTTATACTCCTCCCGCTACAAGTGTAATGAGTCCCCCACCCAGTGGGCCTAGGCCGGCTTCAGAATGTGCCGGCGGTGACACTCGTCTAAAGTTAGGTCCTGGGAAGCCTCAGCCTGGGCCTCTTGGACACTTGGGCTTGGAGTCCTGAGACACCACATGAGACATGCACTTCTCCTCCTGGTGGCCGTACTTGAGGGACCACATGGAAAGAAGAGAGGGGTCTAGAGATGACACGTGGGTCCCAGCTGTGTCCCAGACACCGCAGAACAAACTCTTCACTGTAGTTATCTGTCTAATCCCTCACCCACAAAACTGTGAGAGATGGTAATGAAATGGTCACTCTTTTAAGTCACTACATTTGGGAGTAATTTGTTATACAGTTACATGTTTTAAATTCTGTTCTTTAAATAGCCAGGGTTGCAACTAAAGCACACAGTATTATTTAAGCAAGATTCACAAGAAGTCTTGCTTTGCATGTTAGAAGATGATTCATTACTAGAAACATTACCTAGATGTTAAATTTTATCCATTTTTCTGGAAGAGGGAAGAAGCTAGGGAGAATTTAAGAATGACTTACTGCCTGTCTCTTTAACAAGAAGATGTGGTGGAAGAGGCAGAGGTTGGTCTAATTTCTGCTCAGTAAAAAAGCACAACTCAACCCAAAGTAGTGCCTTAAATCACCCGACAGCCTCTGATAAAAGGTGAGCACTGGGTGGAAGAAACACGGCTGGTAATGTATTAAAACTGTGCTGGAACACAGGTCAGAGCAGGGGAACTGATGCATCAAGGCCCAGAAACAGCACGATATGGACTTGGGCGATGAACATAGGCTCACTCCCTATGCAACCTTTTGTTTAGTTTAACTAGCAATACCGGTATAAGGCAATTCAGCAAGAACATGGCACAACTAGCTATATCAATGCCTGGGCAAATGCACTCCAGCTACTGAATGGAGGAGGGGACAATTTACGGAATCCATGTATCCGCCCTGGTATCACAGTCCACAGATGTGACCTGGCCACAATCACAGTTATGCAAGTGAAAGGGAACTAGATGGATGGAAATAGCTGGGGCAGGGAAAATCATCACTATCACTTTCTATGGATTTTTCTGGGAACTCTACATGTTTACTGCAAATTGAAATATTAAAATTTTTGATGTCGTTATCGTGTTCAGAGCATTAAACTTGTAGGCTGCAGCATTAGGGAAGATCTAGGAAAAGAATGCTGATATGGAAGTCTCCTGGGGAGGAAGGAGTGGAATCTTTGAAAGAGAAATGAGAGTAGCAGTTTTTACTTGTGAACCGGCTTTGATGTTTTCCTTGCAAAACTCTTCATGCTTCTACTATTTTGACCTAAATAACGCCATCTGTTAGTTGATAAAGTGAACTCATAAAAAAATACAGGTTGTGTATTAGATCACAAAATGACAACAGCATGGAATCCTGAGAGAGGTAGGGGTAGTGGCTTCCCAGCCTACACCAATGCTGGGAGTCTCCACCTTTAGCACCAGCATCTGAGCTTCTTTTGCCAACCTGCTTTTATTACAGAAGGAAAACATCTTTTATCCCTAGTACTAGGAAGATGATCCAGAAGTTGCTACATTCGTGGGCCAGTAGCCCCAAATCTTTAAATCCCCACACCAGGGTGTTTTGGGGTGTGGTGAAAAGAATGCATGCATGAGTGCACAAGAATCTAGAGAGGCACACATCTCCCCAGCCCACATCTGAGACTGTCTTTGCCGTCGCAGCCACGCCCCAGGAGAGATGAGGGAGGGAGGCCAAGAGATCCTCTGGAAGGATGTGAGCCTGTGCTCAGAAGCTGGAAGGAACTGCCACGCCTTCTAGCACCTGTGGCAGAGCTACTGCTTCACCCCCAGTGCAGAAACATTCTTGGAACTGTGTAGAAACGTGAGCTTATAGAGCCTAAGAAGGATCTATGGCAGTACATGATTTACTACATTGTTGCCAAACACTGCATTAGGACTTGTGTTTCATGCCACTAGTTATTATAGAATGGGCAATTTCCCCAAACTAATAAAACTACTCAACACTCAATGCTACAACCTCTTTGTATGAGTGATGACCTCTTTCTCAAGCAAGTACTCCCAAACATTACAGCATTTGGTTCACATGTGACCATGCCGCCTCCCTTCTAGGACCACTAGTGAATTTCAATCATTTGATACCCAAGACAAAAATCAATTGCACTATGGGAAACTATCCCAATTTAGACATTTCTAACAAGAAACATAAAAATTCCCCAACATTTACTACATGACAGAGTGTTCACTTCAGTGACCAAAGTTTAGTTTTTATCTTTCCAATTACAAGCAAGGCACTACCCCAATTCTACATCTGACTCACACCACTCCTCAAGGAGATGACAAACTGGGGCTACCTACCGTCAACAATCCAAGCAGTAAGAAAATAGGTTAATACATGACTTTTCCAGCCTATCAAAATGTCACTGCTAGGTCTGTACCAATTTATGCACCCCTCACACAAAAGCTTAATTAACACAGGGAGCAGAAATGATCTGATTTTTTTTTTTTTTGAGATAGGATCTCACTCTGTCTCCCAGGCTGGATTGTGTAGTGGCGCAATCATGGCTCACTTCAGCCTTGACCTCTCTGCTCAAGCAACCTTCTTACCTCAGTTTCTTGAGTAGCTGGGACTATAGGCACGCGCCACCATGCCAGCCTAATTCTTTTTAGAGATGGGGTCCTGGTATGTTGCTCAGGCTGCAAATGGTTTGACTTGGAAGGCATATTTTTTTTATATATATATATTTTTTATTGCATTTTAGATTTGGGGGTACATGTGAAGAACATGCAAGATTGTTGCATAGGTACACACATGGCAGTGTGATTTGCTGCCTTCCTCCCCATCAGCTATACCTGGCATTTCTCCCCATGCTATCCCTCCCCAACTCCCCACCCCCCGCTGTCCCTCCCCTTTTTCCCCCCAACAGACCCCAGTGCGAGATGCTCCCCTCCCTGTGTCCATGTGTTCGCATTGTTCATAAGCACAACCAGTCAGCTTCCACCCATTGAAGATTCAATTCAAATCTATACTTGTTCCATGCTTTTTACATAAACAAGCAATTCTTCTTATTTCCAAAATAATTGTGCCTATCCTATATAACTGCAAATATTTTTAATAAAGTATATACTGGTAAGTACAATTCAAAATAAGACAAAATCACTGCCTGCTGTACTTAAGTGTTTTTTTTTTTTTTTTTGAGACAGAGTTTTGCTCTTGGTGCCCAGGCTGGAGTGCAATGGCACCATCTCAGCTCACTGTAACCTCTGCCTCCCAGATTCAGGTGATTCTCCTGCCTCAGCCTCCAGAGTAACTGGGATTACAGTCATGCACCACCATGCCTGGCTAATTTTTTTTTTTAAATCAGAGACAGGGTTTTATCATGTTGGACAGGCTGGTCTCAAACTCCTCATCTCAGGTGATCTACCTGCCTTGGCCTCCCAAAGTGCTGGGTTTACAGGCTTAAGCCACCATACCTGGCCTCGATGTACTTAGTCTTAAAACAGTATATCATACTGGCATTTTTATTTTTTTTTTTGGAGACAGTCTCGCTCTCACTCTGGCTGGAGTGCAGTGGTGTGATCTTGGCTCACTACAACTTCCACCTCCCAGGTTCAACCAATTCTGTCTCAGCCTCTCAAATAGTTGGAACTACAGGCACCCGCCACCACACCCAGCTAATTTTTATATTTTTAGTAGAGACGGGGTTTGACTATGTTGTCCAGGCTGGTCTCGAACTCCTGACCTCAAGTGTTCTGCCTGTCTTGGTCCCACAAAGTTCTGGGATTATAGGCGTGAGCCACATGCCCGGCCTGGTATTTTTCAAGCTATATATTTTCCAAGCACAAACACAGGAAATTATGACAGAGCAATTATGATATATGCAATGCTAACCACCAAAAAAAAAAAAAAAAAGAGGCACGATGCCTGAGTCTTTGGGGAACTTAAGTCTAGTGTGAAAGGTCAATTTCATTTTAATTATTTGTTTATTTTTAAGACAGGGTCTCGCTCTATTACCCAGGCTGGAGTGCAATGGTGTGATCTCAGCTCACTGCAGCCTCTGCCTCCAGGGATCAAGTGATCCTCCAGGCTGGCTCAAGCAATCTTCCTGGGCTCAACGGATCTTCCTGCCTCAGCCCCCTGAGTAGCTGGGACTACAGACGTGAACCACCATGCCTGGTTAATTTTTGTATTTTTCTGTAGAGAAATGGTTTTGCCATGTTGCCCAGGCTGGTCTTGAACTCCTGGGCTCAAGCAATCCACCTGCCTTGGCCTCCCACAGTGCTGTGATTACAGGTATGAGCCAATGCACCTGGCCTGAGAGGTCAATTTTAAATGTTAAAAAGACAAAGAACCACAGTAGAGTACCAAAATTACAGTGATATATATGCATCTAAAATTCAGTGGCAGCAAATTATCTTTTAAGACTGCCATAGGGACAATTCCAGAAAACATCATACAAGAAACAATGGCATGAGCTTAGCCTGGAATGAAAGGGAGGATCTATGAAGAAAGAGTGGGAGGAGGATTTTTTGAGTCCAAAGAAAGATTTTTGAGTCCAAAGACCTATTAGAGGCCAGGGTCCATCAGTCACTGAAAGAAAATGTAGTAGACTAAATGCTGCTTTAGAAAGGTGTATCTGGCAATAGTATCCAAAAGATGAAAGGTGAGAAGGCTAAAAGCAGGGGAATCAGGCGGCTACTATAAGTCTCGGCCTAAAGTCCCAAAAGAGAATGGTGTCAGGCAAGGATGAGGAAAGCGTGCATTCAGGATGTGATGGGAGAAGATGCTCAAGGTCATCAAGCAATTTGGAGTGACTAGAAACGTAATAGTACCACTGAGAGAACTGAGTTTGGAAGATTTTTAAAAAATCAATCATGTAGTCTTTTTATACAGATTCATGTTAGAGTGACAGTAGACAATAAGATACACACCATAAAGGTGCATGCACACGCGCACGCACACACACACCCTTCACTGGCTCCCACTGCAACCTAATGACACCCTATTCCTTTAACATGGCCCTCAAGGCCCTCTATAACCCAACCCTATCATGTCTTCAAATGTCTTTCCTCTTTCTTCTCTCCTTCTTTTTCTTTCTTTTGAGACAGGGTCTCACTCTGTTGCTCAGGCTGGAATGCAGTGGCACCACCACAGCTCACTGCAGCCTTGACCTCCCAGGCTCAAGTATCCTCCCACCTCAGCCTCCTAAGTAGTTGGAGCCTCCTAAGTAGTTGGGACTACAGGTACTTGCCACCACACCCAGCAATTTTTTAATACTCTTTATAGAGATGGGGTCTTACTATTATTGTCAGGGTTGGTTTCAAACTCCTGGGCTCAAGCCATCCCTCTGCCTTGGTCTCCCAGGCTCAAGCCATCCCTCTGCCTTGGTCTCCCAAAGTGTTAAGACTACAGGCATGAGCCACTGTGCCTCACCTAACGTCCATCTATTCATTGACTGCAACCGAATTGTGGTAATCACTCTGTGAATAATAAATACATCTCACTTCCGTTTACTAAGCATTTTCATATACATTAACACATTCATCCTCAAAACAATTATATGAAACAGATAGGAATTATATCCCTACTTTACACTGGACACACTCTGGAGTTTGGGAAGACTAAATTACTTGCCAAAATGACCTTTTCAAACTATAAATCTGACCTCAAATAAATGACTTCTTGAATGAGCACAAAACACTTCTAATGAGCTAAGGCATTTAGAAAGGAACTAAAGGTCAAATGTTCCCGAGAGCATAGCAAGAACAGAAGGAAATCAACTATCCCAGCCCAGCAAGGCTACACCTGTAACATCAACACCCAATTAGGCACTTCTCTTCTAGATTGACTGTTCACAGAGACAGGAACCCCAAAATGTCAGTGGATGAATGAGGATTTTGTGACAAAGAAATCTTTGTAAGTCAGAGAAATACTGTTACACACTGTCATCCACAACGAAAAACACAATCAATAAAATTAAAGTTCAGTCTGCCTTGAGAGTAGTACAGGCCTTTTTGCTTTCCTCTTTAAAAAAAAAAAAAAAAGTTAGCTTAACACTTCTTAAGAGAAAAATACTAAATAAGCTTTAGCCAATTTAACAGCTTTTATAAAAAAGGTATAAAAATGTTCTTAATTATCCATGGGTTCTAGTCTGCTCTGAACTAACAAAGAATCGTGACTTAACAAAACTGCAAAACAGCTTTAAGTTACAGAATACTTTTCTAGCTAAATGTGAAAACAGGATAAGGATTTAAGTCGATTACAGTTACATGAGAATTAATAATAATCTGAATCTAAAATATGCATTTTCTCCATTCCCAAATCCAACACGAGGAAAATAGATCTATTTTAATGTTCTATGACTCACAGAATTCCTTCCTTTGGGTTTATCTGTAGAACACTAGATCTTTACAAGTAAGTACTAAGAAAAATAAAGTAACTGCTCCACATAAATGTGTCTCGAATACCACCTTTTCAATTGCCCGTCCTTCCCGAACATCAATCTATTCACAGGGATGGTAACAGAGAACAACAGACAAAATACTCCACTGTAAGGATTTTTAGTGAGACTCTGTCATCAAAAAAAAAAAAAAATTCCTGAAAACACTTTGGAAGTTGTGTGTGAGCAGAAAATAAAAATGCACTGAGCACAAATCTCAAAAGAGAATGCATGTTCAAGACAATATGTAATTATTTAGCATCTTAACTTATTAATACAATCACCACAACCTCAAAAATTATCCCCATTTTACAGGTAAGACTCAGGGATTTAAGTGGCCTAGCTGACAACTATCACAGAACTAGCGGCAGAGCTGAAATGTAAGCCTCCACCCTAGGGCTCCACTAAACATGGCTATCATTCTTCACGGTCTTCTAATAGCCTCTACAACACTCTTCCTGACCCCCTCTCTACACAAAAAAATTGTTAAGGCAACACACACACACACACACACACACACGGATGATACATACACAATTGTCCCCCAGTATCCATGAGGGATTGGTACCAGAACCTCCCAATATCAAAATCTAAGAGTGTTCCAGTCCAGATATAAAATGGCCTAGTATTTGTGTATAAACTATGCACATCCTCCTGTATACTCTAAATATCTCTATGTTACTTATAAAACTTAACACAACATGAATGCTATGTAAATAGTTATACTGTTTTGTTTCAGATTACAAGAAAAAAGTCTGTACGTGTTCAGTAGATGTGCAATTCCCCCCGCCTCCCCCCCAATATTTTTTATCCACAGTTGGTTGAATCCCTGGATGCAGAAACCATGGATATGTATAAATAATCACACAGACATATTTAAGTCAACTTGAGGAAAAGAACGTACTTCCTCTCCACATCTAGCACCCCCCCCTGCCTCCCACCATGGTATACGTGAGACTTTTTCTGAGTTCTCCTTACCTGGAAAATGACTGCATTAAAAAATGTAACTGGGGAAGAAACTCAGGATTTTAATAATTATTTCCTACTAAAATATTCACTATTTAACTCTCATACATTCTAAAAAGTCTCTTCTAAATGGCTTTTATAACTAAACTGTTGGTAGCCAAACCAACCTAAAATTTCGCAGCAAAGATACAGCTGTTTCTGGCCTCACTTTCAGTATGTGAGATGCTGTGCCCCCTCCTCTACCACCCATCCACACAAGGCTGAGCTTTCACCTGCAGCTGCTAACATTTATTGAAGACCATGAACTAGACACTATTCTGTAAGTAAGGACTGCTTCACTGAATCCTAACACTTCCAGAGTGGTGGGAGGGAAGCCTCAGGCAGCACCACTGCCCCAACAACACTATTCACTTTAAAATATCAAATAACCTGGCAGCAGGGACCAGTGAGTTAAAAAAAAAAAAAAAAAAAAAAAAAAGGTATTTATTAATATTACCAATGAGCATTAAAACTGGTCATTTTTAAAAAGCATCTTTTTTTTTTTTTTTTTCCTGAGGCAGTCTCGCAATCCATTGTCCAGGCTGGAGTGTAGTGGCATGATCTCGGCTCACTGCAACCTCTGCCTCCCAGGTTCAAGTGATTTTTCTGTCTCAGCCTCTGGAGTAGCTGGGACTACAGGTGCTTGCCACCACGCCCGGCTAATTTTTGTATTTTTAGTAGAAATGGAGTTTCACCTTGTTGGTCAGGCTGGCCCTGAACTCCTGACCTCAGGTGATCCACCTGCCCTGGCCTCCCAAAGTGCTTGGATTACAGGCATGAGCCACCACGCCCAGCCAAAAAAGCATCTTTTTAGTGCCTATGACAATAACTGAAATTCTGAAAAATCAACCTTTCCCTCTTAAGTTAATTACTCTCTCACCAGGATTCTGGCTGCCACATCCACATTCAAGTTATCTTGAAGTAACATCCTTTATGTCAAAACTCATGAGTTTTTTTGCAATATCTTTCCTGTATTGTAAAATTAATCAAAGTACTTAGTCTATCAAGTACAATTTAGTTAACTAAACTATGCTATCAAAAAGTAACAATTTTGCAAGGTTTTTTTAAAAAACTAAATTCCCTAATTTTAGTATGTGAAGGACCCACAGCCACTTGATTTTTATGAGTTCAAACGATGAGCTCAAACATGTTTTGTGAGTTCAAATAACAGGAAGACACAGGATGATTTTGTGCCTTAGTATCGAAAGTTTACATTTTTATCTTTCATTCAAACACTAGTAGTATTTGCCAAGCAACTAAGCTTGGAAGATCCTGATGACACAATCTCCAGAGAATCGCCATACCATATTAATCACTAACCACTACTATGATAGTCTACGTTGTTTTTGCTTCTTACACCTTTGGGTCGCTAGTTGGGGATTAAACCTCCAAAATTAGAATACCCATTTCCCCCCAAACAGTTAAAGAATGTCTTTAAGCCTGCCAACACTGGAAGCTTGCCTGTCTTTTCAACGAAACAGCAACACAGCTAGTACCTTTTAAAATACGTATGCATTATTTTGTTGCTAACGCACAATTTATAGTTTGGCTTCCTAATAATCGGAAGAGACCCAGTTTAAAAACCAAGCGTTTTCAGCTATGCTATACAAGCAGTCTGTAACCGTCACACAGGACTGTATCAATCACACAGAGTTTCTAGGACACTGTTAATGAGTGCCTTAACTACTACTCCCTGGCCTATTTGTTGAATTTTCTGGCAACCCACTGCAGTTGTGTGAAGAACGTGAGATTTATGTACAAGCCTCCTAAAGAATGCTGACATTTAAGTTGTAATCCAATATAATATTTACTATAAAATCATCCAAATAACATAGAAAAACTCTGGAAATGTTACTATTAAAAATAAAAATATCCTTGTTGAGTTTTCCTGTATTTCCAATGTAACATAAAAAGCATATTCTATCAACCTGTGGACCTGTTGTTACCTCAACTATTAACAATGTAACCACGGCATGATACTAACAGTTGCTGGACCCCGTCAACTTCAAAGCATGTAACATAAAGCTGGCATTAAAGACAGGTTCTATCTGTAGATGTAGATTTAAAACATTATCTAGATGTAGATTTAAAAACATTAGTTTTTAAATGTTTTAAAAGACAAGCTGACTCAGTACTGGCTACAAATGTCTTGTGAGAGCCAGGTACGCTCTTCTTGGCCAGTATACTGTTACTTTAATAGAAAAGAGAATTACAAGGATACTAATTTTATGTTAACCATTTAATAAGCCTGAAAATAGGTCGTTTGGCTCACCAAAGAGCTTCACTTAGACGGTAGTTCAGAGAAAGAATGACTGTCGATTAAAGTTGTGTACTTGCGTCTAAAAGGTTACTTCCGGGGCAAAAAAAAAAAAAATGCTGCCACACGAATTTCCCTTTCCCAGGGTTATCGCCACGGCCAAGCACTGCGGAGCGCAGCATCCACGTGGTTCTCCAGTCCGGCTGGAAGTCTCCCGCGCTAGCCAAGGGCCTGGCCTCCGCTGGGAGAGGCCGCGAGGGTGCCGGGGGCGGGGCCGGCACGAAGGTCACGTGGGCGGCGCGCGCGGCCGCCATCTTGCAGGGCGGGGGCGGGGGGGAAGGGAGGAGCCCCGTAAGACTGGCCCCAGATCGCAGTGCGCTGGCCCCGTGTGGCGCGTGACCTCCAGGCCCCTCAGGCGGGCCGCACCGCTTCCACACCGGGGTCGCGAGACCCCAGGCTGCTCCTTGCCGATGGGGAGGTGCACGGCGGCGGCGTAAGGCCGCGCACAGCTGGGCTGGACCGCAGCGAATGAGGGCTTATCTCAGCCCACCCGCATCAGCGGCCTCTGGAATGACAGCCTGGGAGCAACAACATCAGATAAAAGGTCCTCAAGGCCAGAACAAGCCACAGCTAGGGACTCGGTGGCCACTCTAAGCAGCAGGAAATGCAGGGTCGTAACAACTTAATGAGAAGTGAAAGACGTGTTACGGTGACCATAAACAACTGCTGGAGAAGTTCACCACCCCACCACGCGCCTAGAAATAGCTCAGTGTCACCTGTAGTACGCGGCCCCGTATGATTTATTCCCCTACTTCACCTGATAGCCACAGCACAGGACACGTCTGAGAAGCAGTGATGTGCTAACATGAATGGCAGGAAGCCCAACCTCACTTTATCCATCCGTCCCAGCACTCACTGGTTGCAGAAAAGGCCACGCACTGCAGTCAAGATAAAAATCTCATTATTCTGGTCTGCACGCATCCCTCCCCTTCCTCTACTTGCTCCCCAATACGCGCATTAAAAGCGAAATTTAAAGAAAGAAAAAAAGACTTTTAAGCAGTTAAAATCAGAAATCAGTTACCCCTGTTGGAATAACAAGAATGGAATGATATATTATGTTCCACTGTGGGACATTTTCTTTAGGCCCGAAATTTAAGGCTATCTTTACAATATTGTTATTACAGTAACATTTTAAATATTTAAACCATTGTGCCTGAATCTGTGTTTTTGTCTCTAAATTTAATGGCTGTGCGGCATATAGGACTTTTGGGAAATTAACAAGAAGGCTGAAGGGTGGAAGAGGCTTTTGCCATTAGCACACACATTGCAAATTAGTAAACAGGAACTGGAAGGTGACAAAATTTCAAACTCACCGAGATAATGCTGGGCACTAGTGTCACATCTGAGTTTGATAAAACACGTCCCAAAACCTCACTGAAGCCTCGTTTTAAATAAAAAAGAGGGGTTCAGGCTAGATTAAATTCCTTCCATCCCCAAATTCCTTGACTGCATGGGCACTGAGTCCACAAGGCTACTAGTGAAATACCACACCCAATGTTAGTTCTGGGGTACTGAATGACAACAGATATACGTGCTGAATTAACTTTCAAACTTCCAAACGAGGAGAAAATCCCCTTTTCCACTGTCTCCTAGAGATCACCTAAGCTGAAAAGCATGGCATCCAAATCAACACCTTTCAAAAGTCTGTGGCTTCCCTAAAATAATCTCATTTTACAGTTCTCACTCTTACTGAAACCTATTCCTACTCCCTTTCCCATGAAAAAGTCCTCCTCGAAGACTTCACTGGGCCCTAATTATCATTAAATTGCTTTCATGGCTGTATAAAAATTCGTCTTTAATGTTTGCGACAAGTGGCTCATCTGGATTCCCGTCTGCTACATTTTGGTGTTTAACTCTTTTGGGCAACATTAACGCCTATAGTAAACGCCCAACAAATATCCCGGAACCCAAATCTGTAGGCAGGAATCACGCCCGTGAGAAAGCGAGTATGCCAGAGGGAAAGAGCATCCCAGGCCGCGCTAGGAAAGGTTTCTCTATCCGGACAACCTGCCTTACTACTCATCTCAGTCTCTTCGCAGGTCTCTACATCAGATGTCTGCTGGCAACACAAGCCCTCAGAGCAGGAGCCACAAGGACCCGTACGACGCCTTTTAACTCAGGCACATACCAGGCAAAAAAGCCCCTCTGTGCCCGAGACAAGGGCAGCTCGCCAGGAACGTACCTTCAGGACACCCTGCCGAGGTCCCGGCGGAGCCCCGAGACGGGAGGCGGAGCGCCGGTCAGGGGAGGGAGGAAGGACCGCGCAGCCCGGGGCTCACTGCGGCTCTCGCACAGGTTCCTCCAGCACCCCGCGGCTCCCGCACCCAGCGCTGAGACGCTCAGAGCCAAAACCGTCCCGACACTCTTCCTCCGAGAGGGGCCCCGGGCCGGGAGCTCCATGTCTTCCGTGGCAACTCCGTGGCACGGAAGAGACTTCTAGAGTATTCTGTGATGGCGGGTGGCTGACTGTGCCGGGGTGCGGGGTGGGGTTGGGGAGTGGAACGGAACGGCCCAGCGAGACGAAGCCGAGCCCTCCCGCGTTGGGAGCCGCGGGGTGGGAATTCCGGGCCACCTGCGCCGCGCTAGGGGTTCGGGGAAGGGGCGTCCGAGAGCGAGGCCGGGGAGGCCGCCGGGGCAGTGACCTCACCGCGAGTCCCGGGAGGCTCCGCGCGCCTTACCTGGGCCCTGGGGCTGGCAAACTTGCACGGCTCCACCTCCACCTCCGCGTCCTCGGGGCCTCCGCGGAGCGCGGCGCGGAGCTTCTCCAGGTGTTCCCGCAGGGTGACCCGCTGGTGGAAGGAGAAAGCCGGGTGCAGCGAGGCCATCGTGAAGAGCAGCAGCAGTTCCTCCTGGGCCCTGGAGCCGAGCCCGCCGCCGGCCCGGGGCTCCGCGCCGCTGCCTTCCGGGCCCGAGCCGTACTTCTCAGCGTCCTGCTCGCCGTCGCCGTCCTCGCCGCGCTCGTCCTCCGCGCCGCCCCGCGAGCCCTCGCCCCGGGCGGCGCGCAGGCTTTTGAGCACCGAGTCCACCTGGGGCAGCAGGCGGTGCAGGCGGCCAGCAGCCTCCCGGTTCTCTGAGCCCAGCAGCGCCAGGTAGACGATGAGGCGCGAGCGCACCGCGGGCTCTCGGAAGTCGGCCAGCGGCCCCGGGTCCGAGAGGCCGTTGGCCTTGGCCTCCGAGTCGCGCAGGTAGTGGTAGTCCTTGCGCGCCAGGTCCTCCAGGCACGAGCCGAGGAAGCGCAGCTCCAGCGGGTTGCACAGGTCCAGCAGCCCGCACATGAACTCCAGGCGCTGCGCCGAGCCCAGCACCAGCCCGAACCACTCGTACACCCGCTCCTGCTCCCGCAGCGCCGCCGAGGGCCCCCCGCCGCCGCCCGGCATGCCTGACCCCGCCGCCGCTCCACCAGCAACAGGCGGCCCGAGCCCCCGGGGCGGCGGCGGCAGCGGCGGGGGACCCCGCGGCGGGCCCGCGGGCTGCGGTGGCGGCGGGGGGCGGCAATCGCGGCGACGGCGCGGAGGCGCCTTCGCGCCCGGCCGCGCGTCCGCCTCGGGTTCCTCCGCCTCGGGCGGCGGCTCCGCGGGGTGCGTCGGCTTCAGCGGCAGCTTCATCCTCAGCATCCTCGGCTAGGGCGGCGCAGACATGCGAGCGGGGGCGGGCGGGCGGGAGGGGCCGCGAGGTGGGGCACTGGCCGAGGCGGCGGCGGTGCCGTCAGGAGCGGGGCCCCTCCATGCCGCCGGGGGAGGGCCGGGGCCGGGGCCGGGGGCGGGTCTCGGCCGGCGAGGGGGGCGGTGGCCGGCCGGCCGGGTCGCTGGCGTCGTCTTCCTGGGCTGGGGGCGGGGCGTGCCCGCGGCGGCTCCTCCCCCTCGGCTCCGCGCCGGCTCTGGGAGCTCGGGTGCGGGTGGGAGCAAGCGAACGAGAGTGCCCTCCTTCCGCCTCCCTCTCTCCGTCGTCCGCGCTGAGCCGGGGCGGCGGTCCCTGAGCGGTTCCCTCGCGAGCCGGTGAGGACGGAGCGGCTGGATGAGGAGGTGGAGCGGTCGGGCCGGACGGAGAAGCTTGCGGGCTCCGCGCACCGCACCTCCGCCAATCAGTGCCGCGAGCCGACGGTGACGTCGCTCTTCCCCGCCCCTGGGGCTGCCTTTCTCCGGGAAGCCACGCCCAACTGCTGGCCGGCCGCCTCCCTCTCCGCGGCTTCCGCGCGGTCCTAAAGGCTGCTTTTACCGTGTCGGGTGGGGAGGACGCGGGCTGGGGCCGTGGGACGGCGTGAGGCTGGCCTGGGCGAGGAGCGTGCGAGGCCCACGTGAACGGAGGCTGCTCTCACCTTTCCCGAGGGCCCTGACCTGGCTTTGGACTCCTGACTCTCCTTTGCTTTGCCGGCTGCCGCGCCACCTCCGCTAGCGGTGTCCCGGCTGCCTGGGCGGCCGGAGCGAACGCTTCCCGGGAGCGGGGGTTTCTCCGAAGTGAGCGCGCCGGCCTCGGGACGATCTCGTTCGAATCCTGACCGCCTGGTGCACTTCCGGAAAGCCGCTGGGTGCTGTCTCCCACCTTGTGAAACTTTGCCGGGAGCCTCGGGGTTGACGTTGTGTCGCGCACCGGGGGCTGGGTCCGGACGTGGGTGGCGACGCTGGTTTGCGGCCCCGGCGCCGCGATTCCGGGCCGCGGCGCACCCAGGCTGGAGGCACCGTGCGCAGGTGGGGACGCGCGGCCCAGAGGTGCGCACCGGGACCCGGCGGAGGGGAGCGCTGCTGGGGACGTCTGGTCTGAAACGCTCTGTGAAAATTATTTCCTGGACACTTTAGGAAAAGTCTCTCCTTTCCCCCCTACCAAACCTGTATCTTTCGGGAATTATTGATTTGATAACTGACATTTCGGTGTCTAACCCGTTTTGAATCCTTGTGTTGCGGCAAATTTCATGTGAATGGAGGAATTTAATAAGCTACCAACTTGAGAGTCTTTAAACTTTTTTAAAAAACTTTTGTTACGTTTTTCAGATTTAGGCTTCCAAGATGACTATACCTCGCATTGTTGCTTTTTTTTTTTTTTTTTTTTTTTTTTTTTAGCAACATAGTCCAAAATTTTAAAACCCAGCTGGATCTTCTGTGGGTTAACTAAAAAGTGGGTTAAAAAATCCTTAAGGCTTCTAATTTAAATTAGAATTCCTACTACAGCTATGTAGTAGGAGTATGCAGAAAGATAAGAATCGCACTGTAACGCTGCCTTGGTGCTGGGACATCTGTTGGAAGAGCATATGCTGAAAACTCCCTTAACCTCACGAGTTTATGTCCTAAGAGGCTCATTCACAGTTCAGTAAAAGGGTGAATTTAAGCCTGAATCAGTTTCAGGGATGAAAAGGAGAGAGGGAGAATTATTTTCAACACATTTGAGGTTGACAAAATATATTAAAGTCATTCTTTCCTGTAATTTGCAGTCTTTCGATGTAATTTACAACCAAAAAAACTTTATGAGGACTTTCATAAACAGTGGTTGCCCCTTTTTGCTGTCACCCTCAGCTTCCCTGGGGTCTACTCCTGTCTCATCTCCTGTTCCCACTTTTCATATGCTAAGGTTGAAATACCTTAGGCAACTAGTAATAATATTAATCTTGCTAGATATTCGCAGGTTTATAGTGAGCCATCTGTGTAGATCTGGATATTTAGTGAGCAAATAAATGCTTTACCTCCGAGTTGATTTTTTATGTTATTAATTGATTGATTGACACAGTCTTGCTCATTTTAATTAATTGATCGACATAGTCTTGCTCTGTCGCACGGGCTGGAGCACAGCGGCACCATCTCAGCTCACTGCAAGCTCTGCCTCCCTGGCTCAAGTGGTTTCTCCTGCCTCAGCCTCCCAAGTGGCTGGGACCACAGGCACACGACACCACACCTGGCTAATTTTTTGAATTTTTTTATAGAGACGAAGTCTCACCATGTTGCCCAGGCTGGCAAATTGAGTTTCATATGCGACCCAGTCAGAGGGTCATTTTCCTTGGCCACAAGAAACCATTTGGTATGAACTCTCCACAATACCTGATGCATAAATTTTATGACAGAATTCAAATTTGTAATCAATAATGATGAGTTGTATGTTTCTATCTTTGGCCAACATTAAACAATATAGTGATCAAAGCTCGTACACATGACTTAATGATTCTAGTTATCCACCAGCTGGGCAATTTGTTGTGTATCTCCCTCTCTACACACTGACACTCACTAGGAAGCCTTAGTGGTTTTTTGCATGCTGTCATAAGTGAGAGAACACATTCAGTAAGAGTGAAAAAGCACTAGGGCTTTTGAGAAAGGGGCCCAGATGGAAGTCCCAGTGTAAGATGTGAGTTGTTACATTGGGAAAACTGCCCTTATGATTCGAATAAGACACTCTAGAAAGGGATTCCTGTTACCCAGCCTACCTATTGAGAACACCTGCTCTAGATTCCCTGCTATTTTGTATATTCCCTGTGTAATCAAATCATGTGGGCCAGATAATATTGTGATAATGGTGAGTTTGTGGTTGTATCCAAATCTTTTATAAAGAAATACATCCTGTAAAAAAAATCCTCAGGGTGCTCTCTTTGGTAGCACATATATTCAAATTGGAATGATACAGAGAAGATTAGCATGGCCCTTGCGCAAGGATGACAACGCAAATTTGTGAAGCATTCCATATTTTAAAAAAGTCCTCAGGACACAAAGTATTATTGTCTCTTGTCCCTAGATGATATATATACTTTTAACTTCCCACGCTTCACTGATGTACCTAGATGATGTTTAATTCACATTCCGTATATTGTTTTATTTCCCTCTTTAATAATGAAAGGTGGTATTATTCATATACCATGCCATACCGTAATATACTTGGATATTACCCAAGTATATATATGTAACCAGAAAACTGATTCCAAGTGAAGGTTTGGATGAAGGCACGAGTGACGGAGGAGACTTTGCAACCCTCCTTTTTGCAGCTGGGTTGCTGCAAGACATCTCACCAAAACCACAGATAATTGGGTGGTTCAGGGGAGCCTGATATACTAAAATATATCGACTGTAAAAAGGATGCCTAGATGCATCCACTTCTACTTCAGACATCTTAAAACAGCCAGTCTGATTCATATCAAGAATTTGTTCCCTATCAGACCCCTTACCTATTATGACTCCATGTCTGTTTCCCCCAGCCGGGTGCGGTGGCTCACGCCTATAATCCCAGCACTTTGGGAGGCCGAGGCGGGTGGATCACGAGGTCAAGAGATCGAGACCATCCTGGTCAACATGGTCAAACCCCGTCTCTACTAAAAATACAAAAATTAACTGGGCATGGTGGCACGTGCCTGTAGTCCCAGCTACTCGGGAGGCTGAGGCAGGAGAATTGCTTGAACCCGGGAGGTGGAGGTT
>PVKV010015078.1:9118-55211 GCA_004027835.1 Alouatta palliata
AGTGAGGGCAGGCATCCTTTATCCAGACAGGATAGTGGAGTCTGGAGAGGGAGAAGATGGCCCCATCACAGCTCCCGGTGAGGGCAGGCATCCTCCATCCAGACAGGGAAGTGAGGTCTGCAGAGGGGGAGGTGGCCCCATCACAGCTCCCAGTGAGGGCAGGCATCCTCTGTCCAGACAGGATAGTGGAGTCTGGAGAGGGAGAAGGTGGCCCCATCACAGCTCCCGGTGAGGGCAGGCATGCTCCATCCAAAGAGGATAGTGGGGTCTGCAGAGGGGAAGGTGGCCCCGTCACAGCTCCCGGTGAGGGTGCGGGACCCCGGCATGGCTCAGTAGACCCCCGTCCACTCTGCGTCATGCTTCTGGCTCTGGGCGCAAGTTGAATTCTCAGTCAGCTGGTGGGGATGGGCTTGTTATTTCCAAGTGCACCGAGATTAGAGCTGTCCATCATAGGAACAGTTGCCGGTGTTTTAATGGTGTGGCTAATTGCATCACGTGGTAACCTGTTTTACTCTTCAGAGTCCTCGCCCAGATGGACTTGACAACTTGTCTGTGGGTTGAATCTCAATGTGGAATCACTCCCAGAGAATATGTGCAGCCTGAACTTTCTCAGAGTCTGTTGGTGGACATGCTGTTAGTTATGAAAACAAATGAAAAAAGATGAGTGACAGGCTGGGTGCTGTGGCTCATGTGTGTAATCCCAGTGCTGTGGGAGCCCAAGGTGGGTGGATCACTTGAGGTCGGGAGTTCAAGACCAGCCCTGGCCAACATGGTAGAACCCCGTTTCTACTAAAAATACAAAAATTAGCCAGGCGTGGTGGTATGCACCTATAATCCCAGCTACTCAGGAGGCTGAGGCACAAGAATCACTTAAGCCTGGGAGGTGGAGGTTGCACTCCAGCCTGGGTGACAGCAAGACTTTTACTCAATAAAAAAAAAAAAAAAAAAAAGAAAGAAAAAGAAAAGGATGAGTGAGATGAGTGACAGCTGTCATGACATGAGGGGCTGTGCCACAGGGTGGGGATCTGAGGGCACCATGCTGATGGATCGGCACACAGGTCCACCCGGGGTGGTGACTCTGTGGGGTTCTGAGTGGCTGTGGCCACACTGCTGTGGGGGCTGCACCGGTAACAGAGGCTGGAATGACAATGGTAAAATCCAATTCCTAGAAAAGGGGGTCACGGCATTCTAGATGCCCTCAACAGAAAACGAGCTGTGAGCACAGGAGCCGGGGATGAGGGAGGGAGACGGAGCACCTCCCTGTCCGTACCGTACCTGCGGAAAATGCGGGCCTGCACGGAGCAGCGTTCGTCTTTTTACAAAACAGTTATCTTATCATGCAGCCTGTGCAGTGAGCCTTAAAGAAATCAGCCGGGGGATCCAAGAGGAATTTAATACGCTTTTCATTTCCTCTCCATTCAATTCTGCTTGGGTGTTTAGGGAATTCTGTGCTTGTGGAGAGAACGTGTTTTAAAACATGCGCAGCCTTTGGGGGGTATAATGAAATGTGGGGAGTGGAGAGCCTAGAGGTCCAGGGAGTACTGCAGGTGAGAAATAACTTCTGAACTCACTGTAGAGATTTTTGTTAGTTAAGAAGCATATGTGGGTGGATGCAGATAGTGATAAAAAGAAGAGAGAACTGAGAAGGAATGAGAGAGAAAGCAGGAAGGAAAAGGCAGAAAAGCGGGGAGGACCGAGGCCATGGTGCGTGGGACACAAGAGCACCAGTGGCCCTGACAGCATTAGCTGCCCCGAGCCCTGCAGATGCCCCAGGCCGGCTTCTTATCCTCAACTGCAGGCACTCTGCAGTACGCTACAGCTGCCCTCACCACGGACAGCAGCTCTCTGCTCCCTCACCACTGTCTTCCTGATTCACCTCCTTACTTATGGCCACTCCATCCATCTTTAAGACCCACTGTGAGAGCTTTCTTCTCCTCTGAGCATCCACCTAAACTCTCCCACCTAAATTTAGTCTCTCCTTTCTCCAAACATTAGAATTTTACCTGGATTTTTCCTAAGACATTTACTCCATCTATCCATCCATTTATCCCTCCTTCCCCCCCTCCCTGCTTTCCTTCCTTCCTTCCTTCCATCTCTCCTTTTATCTATCCTTCCGCGCTTGCATCCATGAAGCCACAAGCATGATGAGTGCCAGGTTCCACAGCAGATGTTGGGGACAGAGAGATGAGCAGGAAAGTCCCTGCCCTACAAAAGCAAGGTCTGGTGTTCAAAGTCCAGTAGGAGGAATGGGTAAGGCAATCATTGCAATAGCGTGTTTCCTGCAGACAAAGAGACGTGCATGGGGCACAGGTGAGAGTGGGGCAGGCATGGGAGAATCAGGGAATGCTGTGGCAGACATCCTTTGGACCTCAAGGATAGGCAATTATTTTAATGACATAAAAAATGGCCTCCCCCTTTTCCTGCCTTGTTCGCTTCCACCCCAGTGCACTCACACACACATATGTACGCACAACTATGTGCACATGTGTAACCACACATGCATGATTATGCAGACGCACACCCAAACACACAAGCAGATACACATGGTTTTGTACACAGGCATGCACGCACGCACACCATTAGGCTGTAAGTTCCAGGAGAACCCAGAGGCTGGACAGCCAGAGTGCAGAGCTGCAGCAGCTCACAACATACCAGCAGTGCCACCTTGGGAGACTTCCTGACCCCTCCTTCCAGGTGTGAAGGGCCAGTAACCACTGTCCCTGCCATGGAGGGTCGTGGAGAGCATTAAATGAATCAATACAGGTAAACATTCCAGACCATGCCAGGTCTGCAGTCAGCAGGTCACATGTTAGCCACTGTTAGTATTGACTGCACCCATGTCTCCTCCTGAGCCTGGCTGGTGCCTCCTACAGGAAGAAATTAGTTCAGTGGTGTCAAACTGAAATACATGAATGGAAATAAAAATAAAGAGGTGGGAAAACTTGGGAGAGAAGTGGCAGAAAAGGAATGGGACGGTTTGGGCAAAAGGGAGAGGAAATGTGTGTTGATTCAGACAGCTGACTGCATCTAAGGACACGGCTGCTCTTCACATCTTTCTCTAGAGTCCTCAGGGACGGTCAGGAAGCAGGGTTGGCCCTGTGGGAATTTACGCCACACTTCAGCAGAAGCTCAAAGTCCATTATGCCAGGCTCAAAATGCTTCCAGATGAAAGCGACGCTCCCGTTTACAGAACGGAAAAGGAAGATCTCTCAATTCACTGGAAAATTCAGAATTTTAATGGATCTGCCTCTGTGTGGTTAATCTGACTTGACAGATGTTAGATAATCTCTTTTGAGAAATGGGTAAGATATTGGTTCCAGGTTATGAAATGAGAGGCAGTTTTCTTGGCTGTGGCTTGGTGCTGATTTCATCTGATTCTGTAACAATCCCAGGAAGTGATCAGTTACTACCCACGACTGTCACACGGCAACATTCTGCTCCAAGAAGGTGACTTTCCTCAGTTCAAACGGCTTGTAGGTGCCCAAGCTTCAGCCACAACCATGGTGCCCTGGCTTCTGTCTATTCCTTTCCATCAACCGACAGTTTTCTTGAATATTCAGGGTGCCCCCACCTGCCCCAGGTGCGGGGGTCCCCAGGCACTTGTCCTGCTACACTGAGTTGACTCTCACAAAAGGTTTAATTCCTTTAAAGGAGAAACTGGGGCTAACGCTACCCATGTGCCCTGTCCATTCTAGCAGACACAACAGATTCTCAGGCTGAGTCTCGGAGAGGATGGCAATGTGTCCACCATACAAGGGACGTAAGAGCAGCACTGATGCTGACTGACCATCGGTGCCGCCCGCCCACAGCGCCGTCCCTCCACAGCACCGCCCGTTCATGGCACTGCCTGTGCCCCAGTCATAGAGGCTGGGCCCTGACAGCTGGCCCGGGGAAGCCCAGCGTCTGTCGCTAGCGCCCTGCAAGCCTCTGGCACACACCGATGTTCAACACTGTGTCGTGAGAATTCTCTGCTGAGAACTCACCGCCTCCTGCAACACCATGGCCATCATGCCAAGGTGGACCAAAACAACGCTGCCTGAGAAAACCACATCGAGAAACAGCACATGAAATATGCCTTAAAAATAACTCCACATTTGACATTTTGGGGAAAACCAAATCCATCACATATCTTACCAACAATGCAAGAGTCCATAACAATGTTTGCACCAGGCACACCCATCCAACCTCGTGAACGACACGTGTGCACCAGGCACACCCATCCAAACGTTTGAATGACACGTGCGTGCCAGGCACACCCATCTGACTATGTGAACGACACATGTATGCCAGGCACACTCATCTGACCGCATGGTGAACACATGTGTCGCCACACTCAGCCCCGTAAATAACATCCTTCCCTTCTGGCCATCATTCCTGACCCTTCATGTTTGTGGGTAATTGAAAGGATAAATCACACCTTTCTCAAGCAGTTTGAAATCCAGACACTCAGGGGAAGAGTTTGTCAGTGGAGTCACAGAGACATGGAGAACAATTCAGCTGCTGGGCTCAATTCAGCTGTCCAGGGCTGAGGCCATCATGACCAGTGCTGCAGCCCAGTCCTCTGTCTGAGTGTCCTCACGGAGGTGGGCACTACCCTGGCAGGACTTCTGGGCATCTGTCAGGGAGCAGCCAGTGCTAGCTGAGACAGAGCCTGCCTCCCTGGATTCCTCCTGTAGCTCCACAGGACCTTGCCCTACAGAAGGGGGCTCTGAGTGCCTGTCCTTTGCAATCAGAAAGAGTGTAATCAAACACACACTTGGGACACAAAAACTGTGCACTCCGGCAAACAGAATCAAAAGGCCACCTTGGAAGTGGAGTTGACCAAGAAGATTTCATCTGTTCAACACAATCTCAGCTAATCTGTAGGATTTCATTAGCTCTCATAGCGTGTCCCATAGTGAGTCATACAAAATCTGATTTCTCTCTCTCACACACACACACACACACACACCCTTGTGATTCATCTCTGACCAGCAGGTTCTTGGACCAGCAGGTTCAACAGCGAGATGGATCATGTGTAAAATATATTAGTAGCTTTAAATACCCACTGATTCCACGTATATCAACATTCTAATTTAAAAGAAAAACTGCTCATAAATGTCTTTTGATTGGTACAAGGTGAACATCAGGCATTTTGTGATTCTAAACTCAGGTGTCCAACTCTTCAAGTCTTTTGCAGAATTTCATTACATTTTCGATTATGCATTATGGTGAGCACATTTGCAACTTAATTGCACTTAATTACCAAATGACAGTGACATCTTATTTATAGGCTAAATAAGTGGCTTTTAAACAGATCTTTACTGTAACATTTGAAAACAATGACTTCCAAAGCACAAAGGAAAACTGCTATCAGTTGTAAACCTAATCTCATTATTCTTGAAGTCAAAAGGTTATACCTTACTTTCTGGGTTAGAAAATTTGCTCTGTGAAATACACTTTTCACTTCACAAAAGTAATTATAATTGTTTCCCAAATATTTTTCTCCCTGAGTTTCATCTGAAACAAAATCAGGGGCTCCTTAATTTACAGCAACCAATCAATCTTTCTCTTTTACCTTTTACATGGTTTTGGGTGATTATATTTTTGCTTTGACAATAATTTATAACCTGCTAACAATTTCCAAATGTATATACCAGAATACAGCAAAAGAAGAATGCTTGTTTTAAAACATTTGACTTCTAAGAATTATTTCATAAGCAAATGTAATTTCAAGATATGTATTCTTAGTACTTTTTCTCAGATAGGGTCTTGCTGTTCTGCCCAGTCTGGAGTGCAGTGGTGTGATCATAGCTCACTGGAGTCTCAAACTCCTGCTCAAGCAATCCTCCCGCCTCAGCCTCCTGCGTAGCTGGGCTGACAGGCTCATGCTGCTGTGCCAGGCTATTTTCTAATTTTTTGTAGAAATGGTCTCTCCACATTGCCTAGGCTGATTCACACTATTTTTAAGGTACTGTTGATGCCTCAGTTTATCAACTTGAAGTTTTATGAAAATCAAATTAATTTTAAGATGACAGAAACTCATAATCCTTCGTGTAAACATTGCAATTTAAAATCCATGCTGTCCCCTGAAAGTGATCAGACAGTATTTGTTTACTGCCATCAGTGAACAGAACATTTTTAGGAAAAACTTATTCTTTTACTAAATCAAATGATAAGTAAGCAACATCAATATGGATTTATGCTTTTAATCTTTTGTTTTTTCCCTAGAATCAGTGACTAACAATTGTGAAGTTTTTAACACGACAAATTTCTTTGCAGGAGAGTATCTCATTTGGGAATCTGTAGATAAGGCCTATGAATTTGAATGAATCATCTGGAAATGATTTTATATGCAAGAACACTAGGCAGAAGGGTACGTGACTGCATCTCAGCCTAACAAAGGTGTGATTTCACCAAAGGGTGTGTGCGGTGCTAGACAGGTGGACAGGCAGCTGCGCTCACAACGACTTTAAAAAGTTACACTCTGTATTTTCAGCGCGGCTTGTATCCCCTGCTGGGAACGAGCCTTTCTGTGAGTTCAATTCCTTAAAATTGTTTCAAAACATTTGAACGTAACTGAATCTCCTAACTCACGTTAGTAGAAAGCAGAGAAACGGTATTTTCACAAACCCAATCTTTCCTTTCTACCTATTTAAAAAATAACTCTACTGTACAATAGAGTAAAAATGTCTTAGCACATTTCTTTTAATCAAACAGATATACTAAGAATTAAAATGTACTGTTATGATTAGGACGCAGTAAAGCAAGAATCGAGTATCCAGCGGCATTTATCAGTGTGACCTTCTGAGAAATAAGTTGAGCCAAATCTGAAGAGCCATAAAAATGTTTCGACCCTTTGGCTAGGTATGTATAGTATTCCACATGAAAATACTTTTTTTATTGCATTTTAGGTTTTGGGGTACATGTGAAGAACATGCAAGATTGTTGCATAGGTACACAAATGGCAGTCTGATGTGCTGCCTTCTTCCCCATCACCTATCTCTGGCATTTCTCCCCATGCTATCCCTCCCCAACTCCCCACCCCCCGCTGTCCCTCCCCTATTTCCCCCCGAAAGACCCCAGTGTGAGATGCTCCCCTCCCTGTGTCCATGTGTTCTCATTGTTCAACACTTGCCTATGAGTGAGAATATGCGATGTTTGGTTTTCTGTTCCTGTGTCAGTTTGCTGAGAATGATGGTTTCCAGGTTCATCCACGTTCCTACAAAGGAAGCGAACTCGTCTTTTTGATGGCTGCATAGTATTCCATGGTGTATATGTGCCACATTTTCCCTGTCCAGTCTATCATCGATGGGCATTTGGGTTGGTTTCAGGTCTTTGCTATTGTAAACAGTGCTGCAATGAACATTCGTGTGCATGTGTCCTTATAGTAGAATGATTTATAATCCTTTGGATATATACCCAGTAACAGGATTGCTGGGTCAAATGGAATTTCTATTTCTAGGTCCTTGAGGAATCGCCACACTGTCTTCCACAATGGTTGAACTAATTTACACTCCCACCAACACTGTAAAAGTGTTCCTATTTCTCCACATCCCCTCCAGCATCTGTTGTCTCCAGATTTTTTAATGATCGTCATTCTAACTGGCGTGAGGTGGTATCTCAATGTAGTTTTGATTTGCATTTCTCTAATGACCAGTGATGATGAGCATTTTTTCATATGTTTGTTTGCATCATGTATGTCTTCTTTTGTAAAGTGTCTTTTCATATCCTTTGCCCACTTTTGAATGGGCTTGTTTATGAACATAGATGCAAAAATCTTCAATAAAATACTGGCACACTGATTGCAACAGCACATCAAAAAGCTTATACACCATGATCAAGTAGGATTCATCCCGGGGATGCAAGGCTGGTTCAACATACGCAAGTCTATAAATGTAATTCACCACATAAACAGAACCAAAGGCAAAACCCACATGATTTTCTCAACTGATGCAGAGAAGGCCTTTGACAAAATTCAACAGCCCTTTATGCTAAAAACCCTCAATAAACTAGGTATTGACGGAACGTATCTCAAAATAATAAAAGCTATGTACGACAAACCAACAGCCAATATCATACTGAATGGACAAAAACGGGAAGCATTCCCTTTGAAATCTGGCACTAGACAAGGATGCCCTCTCTCACCACTCCTATTCAATATAGTACTGGAAGTTCTAGCCAGAGCAATCAGGCAAGAAAAAGAAAGGGTATTCAAATAGGAAAGGAGGAAGTCAAATTGTCTCTATTTGCAGACCACATGATTGTATTCTAGAAAATACTCTTAAATGAAGACATTGCCCAACAGAAGCATGTTTCTGTGGTATTAGAGGGCCAATCTCGTATTGCTTATTTATTTACTCCCTGTCACATTCTAAAAAGGATTTATTTTGATTTTGCAAATACAAAAGCATTTAAATATGAAGCGAGAGAGAGGAGTCGGAATGGTGGAGGCACTAGAGGAGGCTTCCACACAGAGTGTGTACCAGGACCTCTGGCATCTTATGTGAAAGGAAATTCTGGGGCCCCAGAATCACTGAGCTAAAGGGAAAAGTCAAGCTGGGAACTGCTCAGGGAAAACCTGCCTCCCTTTCTATTCTAAGTCGTCCCTCTGCTCACTGAAATAGATGCATATTCTGATTGCCTCCTTTAGAAAGGCTTATCAGAAACTCAAAAGAATGCGACCCCATACACAATCTTGCATGTTCTTCACATGTACCCCAAAACCTAAAATGCAAAAAAAAAAAAAAAAATAGAATGTGACCTTTAGTATATCACCTTCCTGTGACCTGGAAGCCCCCGCTGGATGGAACCAATGTACTTGTTACATATACTGATTAATGTCTCATGTCTTCCTAAAATGTATAAAATCCAGCTGTGCCCCCACCATCTTGGGCACATGTTGTCAGGACATCCTGAGGCTGTGTCATGGGCACATGTCCTGCCACTTGGTGAAATACACTTTCTAAATTAACTAGACCTGTTTCAAATTTTCAGGGTTCACAGTTATGGGCATGACTCACATGTGGATGTTTCAGTCAATGCGAGGAGAGAAACAAAATTCAGTTATGCACACACAAAGACCACATTAGTTGGTCAGAAAAATATATTTCAAAATCAAAAGATAATTTTCTTCTTAGAGAAAATTAAAATATAAAAAAGGAAATATACATCCTAAACACTAACATACTTAATTTTTTATTTTTTGAGACAGAGTTCTGTTCTTGTTGCCCAGGCTGGAGTGCAATAACATACTTAATATTTAAAGAATTTCTGTAATAAAAAAGCATTTCCTTCAAAAAACTATCAAGTAGTATAATTTCACAGACACGAAAATACAAATTATTAACAAATAGCTGAAAACAACTGTAACTTCACTAATAGTCAAATCACTGAACTAAGTGAGGAAAATGGCTTTGGAAATACAGGTCCATTTAGCAAGTAATTTCACCTGGAAACTTATTCTAGGAAAACTAAGAGAATACAGAAAGAAGCTTGTCTTTATCTCATTATTATCTTTTGTGAAATTTGTCCCAGGTTAAGAACACAAACACACACATGCTCTCTAATAATCTCTTACTATTTAATAAATACACCATACTTAACCAGTTGCCTGCTTTTTTAGGGAGAAAGGGAGGAACTTAAGTTTCTTCAAAAATAACTTTAAAAAAAAAAGTTCCAGCACATTAAAGGAAATGTGGAATAAATTTGGAAACTTTATAGTTTCTCAATATTCATTAAACACAAAACATTGGAATGAACTTTCAAAGTGCTGAATGTTAGAAAACAATTTTGTATCTAACCATTATATAGAATCCAAAAGTGTTCTTTACAGTTGGAATTTCAGCCTTTTGAACTCCTGATAGACCAGATCACACCACTTGCTGATATTCACCCACAGGAAACAGTCCCTTCCAACTCCAAGTCTTCACCTACTTCTGTTGGAAGCAGGGAAAGTGTGCACGTGGAATTGTTACAGTCATCACAACAGTTTCCACACTGGAAAGGCAGTTATTGGAAATGCTGAGTGTCTGTTCAAAGAGCAATTATTTGCCATTTTTTCACATAGTTCAAGCTTAACTTCTGTAATTTTTTAATGTTTGCCATATCAGCAGTTGTCTGGAATTTTTAGCAACTTGAGTCCCTGCCTTGGGTTTGACCACACTTGGTGAATCACTCTCTTTGGGTAATAAATATCTTTGGATTTAGTGCTTCCTATAAACCTGAATTTTCTCAGCATTTGATGAATGCTCCAAACTCTCAGCTCTCCTATTGCTTCTGAAATCTTTGGTCCATCTCGTCAGCCACCACTGAGAGAACTGGTGGTGTGAAACACATAATGAGAAGGTGATATGGCTAGGCTTTGTGTCCCCACCCAAATTTCATCTTGAATTATAATCCCCATAATCCCCAAGTGTTAAGGGAGAGACCAGGTGGAGATCACGGAATGCTGGAGGCCTTATCTCTCATGCTGTTCTCTTGATAGTGAATTAGTTCTCTGAAGATCGATGGTTTTATAAGGGGCTCCTTCCCTTCTTCCTGCCACCTTGTGAAGAAGGTGCCTTGCTTCCCCCTCACCTTCTGCTATGGTTGTAAGTTTCCTGAGGCTTCCCCAGTCACTCTGAACTGTGAATCAGTTAAACCTCTTTTCTTTATAAATTATCCAGTCTCAGGCAGTTCTTTACATAAAGCAGTATAAAAGCGGACTAATACATTAGGATTTTTAGACACTGTAGTTTTATAAATATCAGTAAGGTTAAATATCACATGAACATTTTAGGAAATGCTAAGAATCAGTAAGTGAAGAAGGAATGATTTTTTTAAAAAAAGGCTTTTACTGTTTTCTGAGCATCACTATTTTTTGCCTGGAGGTCACTAGGAAATCAAGCATTTGATTACTTTCTGTAAATGGGGAACTCTGAGCCCTTCCTTAAGATGGCAGGAAATTCCTTTCCTGTGTTTTCTGTCCCATTCCTGTCTCCTCTTTGGCTCATTCTCCTGTTTTCAAATAGGAAGGTCAGGCTCTTCACTGCCAGAGCCTCTGTTTCACCTCGGCCATCTGGTCACTCACTCACCTGTCCCTACAGCTGGAGTTGCAGAGCTATGCTGACTGAGGACAAAAGGCTCCAGGCTGAAGGAAGTGACAGGAGACAGAGCCAGCACAACATTTATTCTCAGCATCAGAATCACCTGTGCTGTCACAAGCCAGCCACCTGGGTTGGCCCTGAGAACCTACATTTCTGTCAAGTTCCTAGCTGCTGCTGCTGCTTCTGGTGGGGGCACCGCTCTTTGGGAAGTTTTAAAGGATGTGAGATCTCCCAGTGCTTTGGGCTTGGGAGTTTATGACATCTTCTGTTCTGCTTTACTTTCTTCCTCTGCCCTAATCCCTGACATAGGGGTGGGAAGAATGCCTGGCTCGCTCCAGGCCTGCGCAGTGAGCCAGGAGTGTTCCTGGGCTCTGGGCCTCCTGGGGTACTTGTCCTCCTGCCTGGGGTGGGCTCCTGCTTGGGCCTAGGCCCAGCCAGCAACCTGAGGAAGAAAGCTAGAAAGCCTTGAGGCTGGTGTTCCAGCTGCAGAACCCAGCAACCCAGGAGGAGGTGCTCTTTTCAGAAGGTATTGCAGCGTCTGGTTGGGTAGAAGCCTGGATCCTACAGCAGTCACTGCTGTGCTGTGGCTGGAAGTCACATTATTGCTGCTTCCTCCAGGAGAGGCAATGCTTTCTGTATTTTAAGCCTCTTTCAGGAAGGACTTTTTTTCTTTTAGCTGAAATACCGTAACTCTGCAAAAAATGTCCATGAAAATTGTATGCACAACAAGCAGTTGAAGGAATTTTTTTTGTTGTTGCAAATACTTAAAAGCATAGTTGAACATAAAGATGAGCTGTGTATTTTTTTTCAAACAGATAATACTAAAAATGGTTGGTGTTCCCCTTGGGCTCCAGGTAGCACATGTCCTAGGAGGTGCTAAGTGCATGCACGCGGGCCCCCTCGAGTGGGCGGCAGCTGACAGCAAGGAGGTAACTGCTGCTTGCAATACGCGTGTGCCATGGGAAGAGCTTTTTGAGGAAGTAAATTTGGATTTTGTTGCCAAAGAAGACACACTCATGTCATTTAAAATAACACTATTATATCTGCACAAAAATGATAAACATAATTTCCTAAATCTGTTTGAAAGTCTTCCATGTGAAGTTTCAGCAAATGAAGAATATCAACATGAAAAACCTATAGATTTGATTTTAAGAACAACCAATGACTATTAGGGAAAAAGAAAATTATGAATCAGATTACAAGAATATCCTTCTGTATAGGTTCAAAAAGTACGAATTATGATTTAGGATTATGCACTCTTGTATTTGAATCACTTAACTGTGTGACACATCTCTTTATGCCACCTATTACATGAACAATCTAAACAAGCTGAACTTGGAACAAGAGCTTGGACTTGTCATATCCTAAAGAGTTAAAGTTGAGATTTTCAAATGTAATTAGTGTCTGTAATTCCATGCTCTCAGGTAGTCAGATTTTATAGCAAAAGCAAATATCTTTGTATTATCAACCAATAAAAATTAAAAATTACCATATATTATTCATTCATTTATCTTTAATTCATCTTTTAAAATATTCTATTGGGATGTTTATCATATACACAGTATCAGCACAGTTGGAGATATATGTGGATTGTAAATGAAACAATCTGAATATCAATGCTGCATGTGCAGACATTTTTCTAGTGAGAAGTGTGAGGGCACAGCAACACAGATGCCCCTGAACCAAGACAGCTGCATGCGTTCTGCCCAGAGTTCACCTGGCTCCTCCCTCATCGTCCTTCTCGGTCTGTGCCCAGAACAGACGGTGGCAGTAGCTCAGTGGGGAGAGCCCTCTGCCTGCTCGCCAGGTGACCGGGTCCTCACCCTCACACTTGTGGTACACCCCTGAGAAACTCTCACGAGCCACCTCCTGCAAGGACCCAGCCGTTGGCGCGGACTCTCAGATTAGTATAAGGAGCTAAAATGTTAAATACAGTGGTTACTTTACCTATGGTTTGAAATGGTAATGCAAGTACCCGGAACGAAATCATAAGCATACAAAATACATATACCCAGTGCTTAAATACATAAATCATATTTGGCTGCTGGATTCCAAGCCAGATGCTCGATAGCAGGGAGAGTCTTGCCTTTCCTTGACCCTTCGTCCCAGCCACACTCAGGCTGTGCGTGCTGCGGAGACATAGGCAGGAGTGTTTCACATCCTGAGAATTTCCGTTCCATTCCCACATAGATAGGTTATAATAGGAAGCATACTTCGGTTCTCTTCTTAGGAAAAATAGAAACTTTTCTCACTCTCAGAAACACACTGAAATTTACCCATTTTACTTCCCTCTCCCTGGCAATGAATCTGTGCTGATCCTAATTAAAGTCTGACAAAGACCAGAGCTGCTGTGAGACACTAATGTCATGTTTGAACTTATTATGGCTTTCCTCTGACATCCTCTTCCTGGCGCCATCTGTCCTGCACGTGAGCTTCGGGGAGAAGTGGGAGCTTGCCTGTGATGGTGACTTGACTTGGAGGTATACCAGGCGGCCCCACCGGAGCAGAGCAGCGGTGGGGAGGCCCCTCTGGCTGGAGCCCGAGTGGATGGTGGTGTCACTCGGGCACGGGTAGCAAAGGCTCTGGTGACAAGACTCACGAAAGCTGAGGTGGGACACGTTGTTTGTGAGAAGCCTGGACGAGAGGACGAGGGGCACACCACGTCAAACGTGGATTTATGAACTCGCAGGGTAGGGCTGGGCAGGACCTGTGAATGTGAGTCCAGGGTGTAGACCATGCTGAAGTCCTGGGAACAGGTGGGCTTGTGATGGCACCCAACACTCCCAGCCTAACTCAAGGCCATGCCACTTTTCCTTCCCTCTTGCCCTGTTCTTTCCTCTCCAAGGTGGCAAAGCCAGTGCCCCCTTTCCAGGCTCTGCAGCAGGAGGGCAGCTCTGGGAGAACACTGGGCCTGGGAGGTAAATGGAAGTCACGAAGGGGGTCACTGGGAAGCTGTGGGTTTCCAATAACAGGCACAGACGTAGCTCACCCTACTGTGGCTCCCTCCTTCCTCTTTTGATGTGGAATTGATGGCTGGATAGCTGGCAACCTCCTTGCCACCAAGAGGACTTAAAGTCAACCCAATAAGGACGGCAGAGTGAAAAGACGAAGAAAGCCTTCATCCTTGATGGCAGGACTGAGCTGTCAGCCAGGACTCACAGCTGTTCTCCTCGGGAAGCCTTGATAAAAGAACAAAGCAGCTTTGCTTGTGCAAACGATTGTAATTCAGGTGTTTCATTATCTGCTTCTAAAATAAAGAGGCGGCACTGCCTGTGGTAATGATCCTGGGCTCTGGAGTCTATGATGAACAGCTCCACCAGTTACTGCCCTCAGGCTCCACATGCATTCCCACCCTCGAAGCCCCAGATTCCTCCTCCATGAGGTGGGGAGGCCCTCACCCTGGCCCAGGAGGTGTGCGGTAAGAGGTAGGAAGGTTAATGCAGGTGAGGCGGCGTCAAGGAGCAGGGCTGTGGACCCGCTAGTGTAAAAATGCAATCGTGCCTGCAACATCCACCTGGGGAGTCCACAGCCTCCAGCAGAGGAAAGAGCAGCGTTCAGGAACCGCTGCCTGACCACCGTGGGAACTGGGAGGCACTCAGGCATCGCCAACACATCATTACGCCCAAAACACTTACTGGCTGCCGCGGTTACGTGCAAAGGAAAAGCTCACGGGAGCACTTCAGACTTTAGATTTTTGGGTTACGGATGTTCACTTGATAAGTATGTAATGCAAATGTCCTCCATTCCAAAAAAATCCCAAATTTGAAACATGTCCCATGCCAAGCATTTCAGAAGAGGGAGACAGCCTGCAGCAAAGATCCACTGTACAGACGAAGCCGAGACACAGCCAGCCTCCATCACCGCCAACAACACAGGGCAGACGAGGTCGACGCGTGCCAAGGCTCCATCACTGCCCAGTGCCACGCGGGCGATTTGGGGCATTTTGCTATGAGGTTGGGAGTCAGGCTACGCTGCATACATAGATGCGACATCAGGAAGAACCTCCCAGCGCTAGCGTCTCAAGGCGACTTTTAAAATCTACTGTTCTTTCTGGGATACGCAGATGGTTGGATCCGGTAATTCACGAAATCTTTAGTAATGTGGCGCGTCCGCTGTGTAAGTGCTGAGTTACTCCATTTTCTGAGGACCACAGCGTTAGGGTCCGTCCACCTCCCCTGTTCTGCCATCTCCCGGACCGAGCACCAGGACTCCTGTGGTCACCATAAAAAACTGTGCAGCTCAGAAAGAATGGATGGAAAATGCTCCTATAATTCCACCAGTGAATAGCAGTCAATTCCAACCATTCACAAAAATCCAACTAAAATAAAAAGCAATTAACCAAAAACTAAACATTAGATAATACATCGTGGTCATAACTTATCAGAACCCTGGTTTGAATTTTGAACTTACGACTTTAAGGTAAGTTCACTCCTCAGAAGTTTCAAAAACATCATGTATTAATAAAGAAAGGAAGACATCTGAGTCCTAGAGACACACAGGTGAACTGCTCTACACTCATTGCCCCAGGAGGCCTAACAACAGCTGAAAATCCAGAAGCTGTACAAAAAGGATTGAGGAATTTTATCACATTCAATACTTCCGAACAGAAAGAAAATAAGGGAAGAAAAGTATCTTTATAGTAGAACGATTTATATTTCTTTGGGTATATACCCAATAGTGGGATTGCTGGGTCAAATGGAATTTCTATTTCTAGATCCTTGAGAAATTGCCACACTGTCTTCGACAATGGTTGAACTAATTTAAACTTCCACCAACTGTGTAAGAGTCATGCACACGTACGTTCATTGTAGCCCTGTGTACAATAGCAAAGACCTAGAATCAACCCAAATGCCCATCAATGATAGACGGGACGAAGAAAATGTGGTACATATACACCATGGAATACTATGCAGCCATAAAAAACGATGAGTTCGTGTCCTTTGTAGGGACTTGGATGAATCTGGAAACCATCATTTTCAGCAAACTGACCCAAGAACAGAAAGCCAAGCATCGTATGTTCTCACTCATAGGTGGGTGTTGAAAAATGAGAACACGTGGACTCAGGGAGAGGAGCATGACACACAGGGCACAGTTGGGGGGTAGGGGAGAGACAACAAGGGGTGGGGAGGGAGGGGAGGGTGGGGAGGGATAACATGGGGAGAAATGCCAGATATAATAGTATGCACCAAAAGTAAAATAAATTAAAAAAAAAAAAAGGAAAAAAAAAAAAGTAAAGGCAAATGAAAGCCAGGGAAAGGATCAGCTCCTCTGCCACAGATGAAATGCCAATCTCTCCCACAGCCACTGATAAGTCAAAAAGAAAAATACCAAGCAATGACCTACACAGATGACCGGGACAAATGGCTGAGGCTGCACAGGAGGACCCACAGAAAACAGCGCTAACATGCCCCAGGAACCTGTGGGAAGATGCGGAACCCCACGGGTGATGGGAGAAAAGCAGGCAAAAGGGCCTGAGATTTCCACAGAAGCCCCAGGCCTGTCCCAAGATGGCAGGAAGTCTGTCAGCTGGTCTGAGGACTACGTCCATTTCACCCTGTGACATCACTTGTACCCCTGGAAAGGCAACAAGTCAGTTCTGTATGTGATTATGTGGAAGGAGCTCCAGGAGAAAACCAAGATGAGGACAGAATAACACACAGAGGGAAGACCCTGAGAGGACATGGGGAGAGGGGCCTCAGCAGGGACCAACCCTGTCCTGCCTTGGTCTTGAACTTCAGCCTCCAGGACATGAGAGAATCAATGTCTGCTGTTCAGGCCGCCCAGTCTGGGCTACTTAGAGCCGCCCAAGCTGACTCTACAGGGAGCATTTCACTTCTGCAAATGATGCTCAGTGCGACTCACACTGCTTGCAAGTACCTCTGGGGGAGCCCTGCCCTGCAGATCAGATGCCCTCAGATGTGGGAGCAGCTGTCCTCCAAACAGGACTCAATTCTCTACCTGGGGACCACACAGTGCCTGCCTGGGGTGGGGAGTCCTTCCCATCATCTAAGCCACGGCTCCACAGCCCCATCTAGCCCCGAGATCCAGCCCGTCTTGGGGTCCTGTGTGTCTTTGTGGGGCATGGCTGGGCCTGGTGAGGTCTGCCGTGGCTCGGCCAGCATGGGGTTGGCACATTCCCCGACTGTGCTGTGAGGCGCGGGGTGAGAAGTGGGATCGTGACCCCGCAATGCTGTTCTCTGGCGGGTGCCTTGGTCCTTCCATCCCCACACCACACCCTGCTCTCCCCAGCAGAGGCCAAAAAAGCGAATCAACTTCAACTTGTGTGTGAGGGTGCTTCGTCCTCATGCTGTGGGTCCCTGGTGGGACCATGGGCCCAGACCACCAGAGGGTGGCCCTTTCCTCACTCCCGCCCCCCAAAACTTACTGTACATGTGGCATGAAAGCTCCCACGTCTCAGGGGAGGCTGCATGGGCTGTGCCATCTGCAAGTTCCCAGCCTGGCTGGGACCCCAGTGCTGCTGGTTCTGACCAGTGAGCCTCCAGCTGCCAAGGGTACTTAGTTTACATGGCTGTTGTATGGAGCAAGGGGTAATGCATTTAAATTACCTTAAAACATGTCCATCTGTCACCCAGGTAAAAAGCTGCATCCCTTTTAGCACGGAGAGCTACTCCCTAATTTTCATTCCAAAATACGTGATGACATATTTTTTCCCATGAGGCTATTAAAGAGAATAAATGGCTGTTGTTTGCTAATTAACCTGATTTATTTGTTTAGAAATGCTTGGTGCCTATAATTCGAAAGTTTACACAGCAGGTCACTGCCGTTTCCTGATCCTGAAAACTCATTCTCCCTCTTTCTGCTGAAACAGAAGCTCCTCTCCTCCGCTCCCAGGTTCTGCCAGTGACCTTACAGGCATCCCCTTAAATCCTTGCAATGGCCCACGAGGAGGTCTCTGCATCCTGCTTCACTGATGAGAAAACCGGGTGCAAGGAAGTAAGGGAATCCTCTGACGGCCACGAATCCAGCTTCAAGGGCATGGTGTCCTACCTAGCACCTGTGCAAGCGGCTCCAATGGCCTTGGCCCCAGCACAAGCTCTGTAGGTCCCGTGCACTGAGCAAAGGAAGGTCCCCAGGCCACCGTGGGTGTGATGCCCCAGGCCCCACCTGCTCTACGCCTGCCAGCTTCCCCATGCTCTCAGCTGCTGGGGGGAAGACAAGTCCCTCTCCTAGGAGGGCAACCTCCATGTCTGCATCTGTCTCCATGACAGGAGGAGGCAGAAGTGGTGCAACAGAGCACAGCCTGCGGTCCCGGCCGGCCAGGACTCCCGCTCCCTCGAGACGCACCCTCTGTCCATGTTTCTGGGGCCACCTGCGCTGTCATCATGGGGCCAAGGCCAGTTAGAGCCAAGTCCTCCCATCTGACCCGTCCTGTTGCTGCTGTATCCAATTCCTACAACCCAGTGGCTTAAAACAACCCGTCAGACCTACAGTTCCTGTGGGACACGTGTGGAGATTGGCGGGCCTCACTCCATCCTGACAGCAAGAAAAACCCCAAGCAAACTGAAAATCGGTAACTCTTCTTCCTCACTCTTCAGGGAACTGAGTCACTGGGCAAAAGCACTGCCCCCACACTGGAGACACAGCCAGGCGGGTTCCAAGAACCTCAGCTCACAAGGGCAGAAGGTCTGCAGGGCCAGCGCAGAGGACCTGAGCTGCTCCTGATGAATTTCCGAATAAGAGAGAGAGAAAAACTCCAGGGGACCCACCAACTCCAGGGCTGAACTTGGTGATTTTTACCTCTGAGAGCTTGACAAGGTTCCCACAGTAAATACTGAGAAAAATTCTCTAGCCAGCAAAGGGGAAGGGAACTATGTTGGAAAACACTAGGGCATTTGGTCTTTCTAAGGAGGTCTGCACTCAGGGGAAACTCGCTAACCAGATCCCACCCTGCTGGGCTTATCAGAGTCTGTCTTCCTGCAGCAGGAAAACACCCCGCCAGCCCCCCACAGCTACCGTGTCCCACTTACATTGGGGAAAGGGGCACCTGAGGAGCTCTGGGGAAGACAGGGCCTGGGCACAGGCTCACTGACAGAGGGGCCTGGTCACTGGACCCTGGGACACCTCCCCACCCAACATCTTGACTCATCAACGGGGCGCCTACATCCCAGGGGAGACAGAGCAAAGGAGGCCAGAGCAGGTGCTGGTCTCACCTATCCACAGGCGCAGTGAACACAGGCTAACGCCTGGCAGGTAAGCACAAAACCTCACTCACAAAGCCCCTCTCCCTCCCTTGGTTCCTTCCACCCAGAGCCAAGTGTTTCGGCTTTCAACAAAAACACTACAAGGCATATTTCAAGACAGACACACAGTTGGAAGAAGCAGAGCAAGCATCAGAACCAGACTCACATGGCAGGATGCTGGAGCGTCAAATCCAATTGGGAAAAATGGGCAAAAGGTCTGAGCGGACCTCACCGAAGAAGACACTGAGATGGCAAATGTGCATACCAGAGATGCTCCATGTCCCCTGCCGCGCGAGAATTCCAAATTAAAACAGCGACAAGACACCACCACACCCCGTGACAATGGCCAGGATCCAGATCCCAACAGCAACAGGGGCCATCGCCTGCTGAGCACGAAACCCACTGTGACTCCGAGTGCTGGCGAGGATGTGGAGCAACGGGAACTCTCATCTACGGCCTGTGTGAGTGCAAACTGGCACAGCCACTTTGGGAGACAGTTTGGCCATTTCTTACAAAACGAAACCCTCTCACCATGCAATCCAGCAACAGGCTCCTACGTATTCACTCAGATAAGCTCAAAACTTACATCCACACATAAACCTGCACACAGATGTTTATGGCAGCCTTATTCATAATTGCCCAGACTTGGAAGATGTCCTTCCGTGGCTGAATAAACTGTGTTACATCAGACGGTGGAATATCATTCAGGGCTAAAATGAAATGAGCTCCCAAGCCATGAAAAAGGCTAGACACTGTGTGAATCCACGCGACGTTCTGGAAAAGCCAGGAGGATAAAGGCAGTGAAAGAGTCAGCATCTGCCAGGGGTTCGGGGCCGGGAGGGAGGAACGGGGGAGCACGCAGAATTTTTAGGGCAAGGAAGCTGCTACTTGTGACGTGGCAGTGGCGGGTCCAGACCATTACACACTTGTCCAAACCCACGGACGGATAAGACCAGGTGTGGGCCCTGATGTGAACGACAGACTTTAGTCACTAACACCGCATTACCAACTCATCAACTGTAACAGACGCACTGCCCCAGCGCGAGGGGTTAACAGCAGGGGAAACTGCTCAGGGTGCACTCCCTCCTGCTGTCCCCCAAACACTTCCTGGCTTCTCCATCGAGGTGCTCCTCTCTGTGTGCTGGTGTTTCCCATCTTCTTCCCTCTCTGGGCCGCAAGCTCTGAGGTTGGGGCCTGCAGCTGTTCTCCTCAGCCATTGTGGACACCCCATCAATACTTGATGAATCATTGATCTGGTCATATAATCACTAACATGTTCATCAGGTGTGTGGCCAGGCCCATGGGGTGTCGGGACGGCAAGCCCAGTGCTCCAGGAGCAGAGAGAGCTCTCGGTAGAGAAGCCCTTCCTTCACGTGCAGCCCACAGCAATGGCCGACACCTCCTGCCCCTGTGAGGCAGCTGGGAGCTCCTTCTCCTTCCACAGACTGGAAACAGAGGCTCCCCGGACAGGTGTGGGAGGATGGACCCAAACTCAGCGATGCCCCTCGGGTCTAAGATCCCCACCCTGCCCATGCTCCCCTGCTCTGTGCCCCCAAAGGAAGCTGTGGGCTGCTCTGCTGGGGCCATCACCTGCTGAACACAAAACCCACTGTGACAGGCAGCTGAGAGCCAGGTCCCCTGGATGCTGGTATCCGAGCTGGGCCGGGCCTGTAGGCTGGCTTCTTACAGGCAGGCAAGTGCATATGGATCCCAGGTCCACAATGAATTCTGGACTTTTCTTCTGGGGTCTGGAATACTGAATCTATTTTGGGCAAGAGGTGGAGTCCATGGGGAAGGTGCGTGGGGACAGCCATGCTCAGGGTCATCGGAACCAGTAAGCAAGAGGGTCAGGGTTTTCTCACTTCTACCTCAGAGAATGCAGCTTGTGCCTCCTAACGAAAGTCTCTTAATGGAGAGAAAATAAAGCATTGAGCTGAAGAGAGAGCTTTATGAATTCCATATTTTATTTTCTGATGGGTCCAACCTTGAATTTCAAAGGCTCTTTCAGCAGCAGGTTAACAAGCTTGTCATGCAAAACACCGAATTTCAGGCAGTAAGTAAATCTGGAGCTACTGTTTGACACACAAAGCATATGTTTAGATTTTTTTAAAGAGATTTCCAAGTAGACAGGAGTTCTATGCTTTCTGGTTGTCAGGCATAGGATGGGACGTGCTGCTGCATAAAGCCGAGCTAACTTTTGTGTTCTTCACTTCCCAGAGTGGCGTTGCTACTTTTCCAGACGCCCCTTCCTCCCAACCACAGCTGAAATATTCTTCTTTTCTGACACATTAGCATGTCAGATGTGAAACCAAGCCCTCTGGTGGGCCTGGGACTGACGGAACCCTCCAAGCACAGCTGGTCTTACCTTAGTGACGCAGAGGGAGGAGCAGGGGCAATGGCGTGAGGATGTGTTTTACTAAATATGCGAATGTCTCCCAGCATTCACTAAACGCTGATGTACACACACACGCAATTCTTTTCCAGTAGCCAAAGATGGTGACTAGAATGGAAATATCCAACATTGGCTTAATATGATTTGCAGAGTCACTGTACAATTTGTACATTATCATAATGTCCGGAACCTGAGAAAAACAAGTCCCAAAGACTCCATAATTAACTCAAGAACCACAGTCCACAGCAGGGAGAACCAGATTTATATGACTTGAGCTCAAATCCACGAGGAACATCAGGCTGCTGGGCATGTGGGCCCAAATCACCAGGCAGTCATTGAGGAGTTGATCAAGGCTGGATGAGACTCAATTTCTTTATCTAAAAATAGCGTAATCACCACAACCATGTTCTTGTGAAGCTCAAACATTGTGTAAGTGTCAGCTTTGTTCTGTGTGCCTTGTAAACACACAAGCATCTATGAGGTGACTTGCTTTTTCCCTGCATAATTTGTATTTAAAAGTCCATTTTAAACCTACACTTGGTTTGCCACAGCCACAGAATCGACAGTTTGAAGACAAAAGCAAACAACAGAGCCCGTAAGAGCTAATGTGCGTGTCCTGGCAGATGACGGCGAAGCAGACAGATTTCATTAAGGTCTGAATGCAATTTGGGAACAGTCGCCACTGCAGTTAGGGCTGGACGTTAGCAAACTCGATTTTGTGTCCAGTTGGAAGGCTAAGTGGTACGCGCAAACCACGTAACACAGGAGCGTAACACTCTATAGCCTAGACATGCCCACAGACGGTTCCAAACAGGGCTGTCTGAGATGTGCCAGACTCCATCATCCGGTGATGGCCAGCCGTTTTAATCACTTTTAAATTTTTCTACAGATGTCATTTCAGCAAAATAGTGCACAAGTCTGCCTTGAGTGAAATTCAGTTGGTATGTATTACTGACAATGGGCATTTGCTCCGGAAAGTTCCCGGGTACAAACAACACACTGTGGTAATGGTCACTTCATGCAAGGCTCCCCAATCCCTATCTTATTCCATAACCGGCTCCCCAGAGTCACGCCACCAGGCCAGGGTCTTGTTTTTGAAAAATAAACACATATTTGTGATCCCTCATCCAACAAGCAGCTGGACATGGACTTCTTGCCTATTTCCATGACACCAAAACTCCAAGTATAACTGCGGACAGTCTTGCAAATGCTGCCTCCTGCCACAGGCACGGCTTTCCTGCCCAGAAATGGGAGGCCCTTCTGGTATGTGATGGATTTTAGCAGGTACCTGCCTGCATTTGGATGGAGGGGCTCCTTGCTGGTGGATGGGAAGAGCACTGACTGAGAGCAGAGCTTCTCAGAAGTTTTCCAAAGAGGAGCGGTCCTTCTACTCTCTCTCCCTGAGGATGCACAGCTCGGTGGAGGAAGGAAGGCTGGGGTGGCAGGGTCTCGATGGAGCAGGGGGTAGGCAAATGCCCTGAGACATAAGTTGGTGCAGGACCTAGCACTGGGCACCCAGAGGTGCCACTTGCCACAGCCCGTCCCTCATGGCTTGCATTCTGCTCTTCCTGGGCTCCACACCTGTTCTTCCATCCCGCCTAGGTCCGGCCACTCCAAACCCTTCCTGGTCCTTTTTCCAAGCTCCAGACCCCAGATTCTGTGATTTCTCCCTCCCTGCAGCTGCCACAACTCACCTTCTAACATCACCCCTTCCAAATGACAGAATGAAGCACTACATAGAGGACTCACCCGCGGCCCACAGCCACGCAGTCCCCAGCTCATGTCCTCAACCTGGGGAATGAAGACTTGAACCTTGAGACTGTGGCCTTCAAGATGGGATGATTCTACTGAACCTCACTTCCTGGTGACCCCAGTGGTGACAAAGCCTTCCTCACCTCTGCACCCTGGGGCTGGTGGGGACTGGCAGGCCCTCACTGCCTGAGACTGTGGATGAAAGGCTTCATCTTTTATGTATTTCGTTGTTTCAAGCAAACAGAACAAAACATATCTACTCGTCCTCTTGAAGCTTTAGGGAGTTTCGCTGCTTAAAAAGAATTTCAGCATCAAAAGGCACAAGTCTGATTGTGCTTTTCACTCATTGATGCACTCACTCATTCATTCACGAGCTCATTCACTCACTCACTCATTCACTCACTCATTTACACACTCATTCACTCACTCACCCAGTCATTCAGTTACTCATCCACATACCCATTCACTCATTCACTCACTCATTCATTCGTGTACTCCCACTCATTCACTCATCTATACACTCATTCGGTCACTCACTCACCCAGTCATTCAGTTACTCACCCACATACCCGGTCACTCATTCACTCACTCACTCACTCATGGCCTCACTCACCCACTCACTCACTCACCCATTCACTCACTCATCACTCACACATTGTCACTCACTACTCATTAACTCACTCGGTAATACATTTATTCATTCACTCACTCACTCACTCACTCACTCACTCACTCATGTACTCTTTTACCCACCCACTCACTCAGTCACTCATTCACTCTTCCATTCACTCATCTACCCACTTAGTCTTTCATTCATTCACTGAGTAACTCACTGAGTTACTCATTCACTCCCTTGCTACTCAGTCACTCATTCGTGTACTCTTTCACTCACTCACCTCATTCATTCACTCATTCATTTACTCAATCACTCATTAATGAACTCACTCACATACTCTTTCACTCACCCACTCACACACTCACTCTCCCATTCATTCACTCACCCACTTAGTCATTCATTCACTCACTCACTCACTCACTGAGTTACTCATTCGTGCACTCATTCACTCACTCATTCATGTATTTTCTTTCGCTCCCTCACCCAGTCCTTTATTCAGTCACTCACTCATTCACTCAGTCACTCACTTGTTCACTCCTTCCCTCCCTCCCTCCCTCACTCACTCAGTCACTCAGTCACTCAGTCACTGACTCACTGACTCACTGACTCACTCACTCACTCACTCACTCACTCACTCACTCATCCATTCAGGGAAGTGAACATTTTAATCAGCTCGACTCTCTATGAGATGTGGAGGACATAGAAAGGAATTAAGAGTCCATAGCACAGTACGAAGGAAATGGGAGCCGGGAACAGACTGGAGGGGCAGACAGGCCAGGCGTTTTGTATGTGTCTGCATGTTTGTGCATTCGTGTGCATGCACGTGTGTGAATGTGCCTTTCTGTATGTGCATGTGTTTCTGTGCATTTGTGCATGCCTGTGTCTGTGTCAGCATGCACTTGTCTGTATTTGTGTTTTCATGTCTGCATGTATGTGTGTGCATGCATCTGTATGTATCTGTGTGTGCATGGTGTGTCTGCATATTTGTGCATGTCTGCAGTTGTGTTATGTCTGCACGTGTGTTTATGTGTGCATGTCTGCATGTGCATGCACCTGTATGTGTGTGTGCATGTTTGTGTCTGCATATTTTTGCATGTCTGCAATTTTTTCTTGCCTGCATGTGTGTGTGCTTGTATCTCCATGTGTGTGTCTGTGTGCATGTGTGCACATCTGTGTGTTTATGCACTTGTATGTGTGTTCACGTATGTGCTGACTGCCCCATCTGTCTTACGGGAAGGGAGAGGACTCCTTTTCTCTGTGCTCCTCCCCGTCCCAAGATGCCTCCATGATGGTTTCTCTGGCCCAGGTCCTTTTCCCCTCAAATGAAAGGAAGACGCCTCAGCTCCGAGACTCCAGTCCATGGTGGGCGTGCTCATCGGCCGCAAAACAATGAACGCACAACAACTCTCCATCAGTTCCGAGGCTGCCTTCCACGTCTCCTCTGTCCTTGTTTTCTCTTTGGTTGGATGCATCCATCACATTCCAGGCCATGCACGTCAGTTTCCCTGCACGCTCCTGCCCGCTGGCTGTGCTGTCACAGGGGCTCCTCCCCTTGTGAAGCCGACTTTCATTTCCCCCGGGCCCTGCCATGTGGCTCCCTCAAACGCTGGGTGGCATCATGCTGAGCACACCCTCTGGACTCAGGCCAGCCTCCTTTCCTGTCCTGTTGGGAGCTGTGGCTCTTACTTACCTGACCACACCTGTAGCTCTTACTTAATGCTATTCATACTATTTCCTTTTATATTCTCCAACACAGAGTATTTTCTCCCTGTCCCTTGATATAGTCACTGAGTTTTATACAATCTCATCAAGTTTTAAAAATGGAACTTAACATGTCCTCTCGGGTTCTGTGTTATGTGAAATGGAAAGCAGGAACCATGTGTGACGTGTAAAACACCCAGGCTGTTCTGGGTTACCCTTCGCCTTGCAGGATGTGGGATGCTTTCTGGGAATATGGGTATAAGAAAAAACGAGAGTTGCCTTTAAACTCAGGCAGTGTTAGGACATTTGCACTGGGGGAAACATATCTCTGGCTAATTCTGTGCAGTTCCTCTTTTCTGTCTCTGTGAATTCCTCCACCTCTAATTGGGTGCAGGCTTCACCTCACCTGGGCTGTTCACGTGGCAGTGAGACACCACCCAACGCCTACCTAGCTCTTCTCCAGAGTGGAGGGTGCTCAGAACTAAATCAGTTAAAGCAAATCTGTGCCCCACCTCACCTAAGAGACCCCAGGAGCAGGAGAGGACGTGTGGGCTACTGGTACCTTTCAGTTCAACATCTTAATTGCATTGTGTACGCAGCAGGGTTTCAATAAATGCTCAAATGAATGGATGAAAGAAGGAGGGAATGAATGCCGTCTGGAGGAAGGATGTTTTGTGTTGAACCTTGGAGTATACCAACGTGGCCATGGGTGCAGCCTATGGGTGAAACAGGGGGAAGGATGCTCAGGATTTCTTGGTATTATTTTTGCAAGTTCTTACACATCTATAATTGTTTATTAAAAAGTGCTCCTTTTGGTTCGAGGGGATTGAATATGATTAGGAAGCTTTTACTGAGAAAAGCTGCAGTTCCCACAGGGCATACATGACCAGGTGGGCTTAGCAAGGTCTCGCTTCAACTTTTAGCTTCAGACATTCAATGCTGTGATTTTGCAGCCACCATTTATCTCCAGTAGCCGGGCAGGTGCTGTGCGGCAGGGGCAAACCGCTTGCCAGTACTAGGGGGCGGCGGCCCCTCTGAGCTGGGCTGTGCTTGCACCTCTCCCACCAGCTGTCTCTAGTGCACAGGAGGGGCAGACGCTTATCTCACTGAGCCTCCTTGGGGCTGGCCTGTGGCCTCTCCTGTCCTCTGCACTGGGAAAGGTGGATGTAACTTATCTCAGTGAGCCTCCCTGGGGCTGACCTGTGGCCTCTCCTGTCCTCCTCTGCACTGGGAAAGGCTGGTGCTTATCCCACTGAGCCTCCCTGGGGCTGGCCTGTGGCCTCTTCTGCCCTCTGCACTGGGAAAGGCTGGCACTTGTCCCACTGAGCCTCCTTGGGGCTGGCCTGTGGCTTCTCCTGTCCTCTGCACTGGGAAAGGCTGGTGCTTATCCCACCAAGCCTCCTTGGGGCTGGCCTGTGGCCTCCCTGGCCCACTGCACTGGGAAAGGCACATGTACTTTATGTCACAGAGCCTCCCTGGGGCTGGCCTGTGACCTCTCCCGTCCTCCTCCACTGTGCCCTGGGACACCAATGTGCACACGCAGAGGGCACAGGGTGGTGGTGTGACCAGGACCCAGGCCCTCACTTTCCAGGATCAGGGTCATTGGGAAGACAAATTAGAAACCTAGAGTGTGACCTTTCTTTAGAAAATGTTGGTAGTAGTCACCCAGTTTTTCTAATTAATCTTTAGATGGATAAGTCAAAGTTGCGAAGGCTGGGATCTCTGCTCCACGCACACAGCGAGCCAGGATACTCATGCATCTGCCATCAGCTGGACCTCCTGGAATTCTCAGCAAGAAGCATGCTTGGCTAGAGCAGCTGCCGTGGTGTTTGCTGTTAATGGATAGCCTCAGTGCAGGCGTTTCATGGCCACGTCAGGCTGCTGTGAGGTGTTGGCCTCTCTCGAGGGAATGCGTGAGTCACACATGCAACCCGAGGGTCTTGTGGGCTGTGATATTCCAATGCTAGACTCCAGAGCAGGTGTGCACCGAGGTCAGGGCGGAGCTGTCACACCCACGGCTGACACCCACGGTGGGCCCCATCCTTATGCCGCTGATGACTTCCACAATTTGCCTGAACCGTGATAACTAGCTGGTGATTTCTGCTTATGAAATTGTGCAAAATAAACAACTTTGATCATGTTGTCATGGTAAGTGTAATAACATTCACGGGTTATTTTTAAGTTTATGGGACTTTTTTTCCTTTGAAATTTATGTGGAGGAGCGCCCATTTTTCTCCTAACGTGGACGTCTGTTTGCTCTCAACAGGCTTTCTGTAGCATGAATGCATCCAACCCAGTGGCTCCCAGCAGTGCTCCTCCCACTTAACTGTGGACCAGACGCCTCAGGGAGGCCCTCAGCTCTCAGCCCTCAGCCCTCAGTCCTCAGCCCTAACTACCTGGGCTGATACTTCACAGGGCTGAGGAGCACGGTTCTCAGGGAGACTTCTGCAGATGGTTAGCTAACTGCCTGCCTAATTAGTGCTAACTGCGGCTAGCGATGACCCAGTATCAAACCCGCGAGGTGGCAGAAAGTGCACATAAAACACGCACGCATTTTGTCACGCTCTGCTGAGACTTGGAGCCTAATGTTTCTCTTTTCAAATCCTAGACAGGTTTTGGGATTCACCTTTGCTCATATGACCTGTTGATTGCCCCACACTAGAAAGCCCTTACGTCCACGGAGGATGGTCAGCCACTAAGGAAATTTATTTCCAGCTCCACATTGCAGGGAAAATGAGGATGCTCGTATTGTAAGAAAACTTTTAAGCTGAATTAACGGATGCTCTGGGGAGAACTAATAGTGTTTGGGTAGAACTAATACTGTTTGAGAGAAGATGGAACATTCTCACAGATTTACCCAGAGGAGCCTCACTCATCAGCACATGGAGGCCGGAGAAGCCTCACTCATCAGCACATGGAGGCCGGAGAAGCCTCACTCATCAGCACATGGAGGCCGGAGAAGCCTCACTCATTAGCACATGGAGCCCGGAGAAGCCTCACCCATCAGCACATGGAGGCCGGAGAAGCCTCACTCATCAGCACATGGAGCCCGGAGAAGCCTCACCCATCAGCACATGGAGATATGCCAGACTGATTAAGCCAATGATCACATGGGTATGTGCAAGTTCCTTCTATGTTTACTCCAAACATACTTCCTTATTGATTGTATAATACCCATTTCGATTTCAGGTGTCAAATGGAAGGTTTGCCTTTTCTTTATAGAGTGGATATCCTGGACTTGGATAGATGACATTTCTGTTTCCCTGGGGAAGCAGTGTGGATAGTCAGAACGTCTCACAGGGTTTGGCTTAGTTCAGACCTACAGCGGCCGCTCACTCACTCATGACCTTGGGGAAGTCACTCACTCTCTTTTTGCCTCAATTCCCTGACCTGCAGAATGAGAATGGGAGTCCTGTGTCCTTCGTGTTTGCTGTGGGATTAAGCTTATTGACCCAAGGCATCCAGAATGCAGGGAGCCCACGCGGAGTGGCGGTGGGAGGCGGCTCCTTTCCTGACTCCTCCTTCATCGTGTTTGGCCCTTGGACCTGCCAAGCAACTGGACCTTCTCATCCCTGACACCACCTTCATGGAGTGGCACAGGCATCACGCATTGGTGAAATTTCTCACATCTTCAGCGGATGCAGAGTTCCTCTGGAAGCTTGACATCTGCAGTGATGATGCTCGCATAGTGTCCTGACGGCCGACCTTCACTTCCGATGAGCCTGGAAGTCACACCTCACAGCCACCGGCTCACATCCAAACATCTCAGCAATTCTGTTGTGGTCCAGGGAAAGTCAACCCGTTCCTACTTAATCCTCCCTCCAAATCACAAATACTTCCCAGAAACAAACTCTGATTCCTTTTTGAATGCTATCCATTTGCATGGGAGTGTGCTTGTGATTTACATGCAGTTAAAGAGGCAAACTCTTACAAAAAATCTTCGGAATCTAAAATTAATCTCAGAAGTCTATGTTTTCAGCTACTACAATCTGCAAACGAATTAGAGTCATGGAAATCACGTTTGGGAGACATGTGAAGTTAAGGTGGACTCTGTTGGGATGTTACACTGTCCCGTCTCCACGACTGCGTTCTCTAGAGCTGCACCCCGAAGCCTCCTAGATGCACCTTTACACCTGGACAGGAGATGCCGGGTTACCCGGCCACAGCGTAAGAGTAGCGATGACGATGATACTAATAATGATAAAAACTAGCATTTATTGAAGACCTATCGTGAGCCACACCTTGTTCTGAGGTCTTATGTTACTGTATTTAATTATCTTAAAAATCCAACAAGGTAGGAAGGTTATGATCCCTTTTCCTTTTGTTAACAAAGAATGACAAGAACAGAGGAGATGGGTGAATTGCTCAAGTTCCCACAGAGGCACGGAGGCTTTGCCTGCAGAACCCAACCCTGAGAACCTGAGACATGCACCACTTCCTCTTCCCAAACACCCAGACAGCACAAAAGCGATTTCCTTCCTCTCCACCACCCTGACTCCTGCAAAGCGTGGCTCCTGACAATGGCTTTCAGACTTTTTGGACTATATTCACAATAAGACATACATCTTACATCAGAACCTAACACACATACATACACACATAACAAAAAATGTTTCATTAAACATGCGCCCTTATTATCCGGAATGTACTTTGGTATTTTCTATTCTATACTTTTCTGTTCTATTTTTGTTTCTATTTTAAAATTTGCTGGTAGTCACCAGTAACTTGAATTCATGGCCCATTAACGAGTTGCAGCCCACAGTTTAAAAACGAAGGTACTAAAAGAACTGCAAAATGGCCATTGACAACGTGGCAATAGTAAGTCCTTTACTACAAATAACCACCGTGGAGACCGTGGGGATCCTACGAGTCCTCAGAGCCGGAGCTGGTGACCGTCTTCCCCGGCTGTGTTTCAGGAACACTGTCAGCGCCTCTTTGTGGACCCTGGGTTCATTTTCCTTCTGTGCACAGCAGTTGTGGATTCTTTTTTAATTTCTAACTCCTCCACCACATGGAGTCTGCTATGTCTGGGAGCTTCCAGGTCATTCTTTAGTTTTTTATTTTTTTACTTTTTGAGATGGAGTCTTGCTCTGTTGCCCAGGCTGGAGTGCAGTGGAATGATCTCGGCTCATTGAAACCTCCGCCTCCCGTGTTCGAGCAATTCTCTTGCCTCAGCCTCCAGAGTAGCTGGGATTACAGGCATGAGCCACCATGCCCAGCTAACTTTCTGTATTTTAGTAGAGACAGGGTTTCACTATTTTGGCCAGAATGGTTTCAATCTCTTGACCTTGTGATCCATCCGCCTCAGCCTTCCAAAGTGCTGGGATATCAGGCATGAGCCATCGCTCTGGCCGTTTCCAGGTCACTGGCATTGGCACATCCCACAGAGGAGAAAACACCAGCAGTTGCCATTTGAACAGGTGCCAGCAGGCATGGAGGCAGGAATGATCAACGGAGACATGCAGTGCTGCTGGGGGCAGCCTGGGAGCAGGCACCATCATTCGGGAGGCAGGGTCAGGCTGCCACTTGGGATGTTTGGGAGAAAAGCGATAGCATGCACCCCAGAAACTAAGATGGAAAACCCCGGCACCCTAAGTTTCACAAATATGACGTGTGTAACTTTACAACTGTTTGATGTGTATGTGTGGAAATAAAATTTAAAAACAGAGTTGTTAAAATGTAGTGTGTACTGGTGAGCCTCCTGTGATTAACTGACCCTGATCCCCAACCCCGCTGCAGGTCAGGGCCCCCTTTCCTGTGGTATGGAGCAGGTGTGTCACGTGAGCACGTGTTTGATGTCACAGTGGAGAAGAAGCCGTCCCCACCTGTGGTCACAGCATTCCCCTTGGGCTGCAGGAAGGACAAGAGAAAGTCCAACCCGCCCAGGAAATGAGGCGGTGGAGGCTACAGGATGCCTGGGACGGGGGGAGGGTGGTCAGCGGAGGAGAAGGACTTGCTGGCTGAGGAGCCAGCTGAACGATGCCTGGGAGACAGGAGGGTGGATAGCTACCTTCTTCCTAGACAGTAGTTCAGCACATCACTGCTTCTGCTATTTCTAGAAATTTCCCTCAAGGAAATAAGTATGGCTGGCTATAAAGTTACAAAGTGACAAGTATAGGTAGAGCCAGGTTTTTTGTTTTTGTTTTAAAAAAGAACATACAAAAATAAACAAATGTCCCAAGGGGAGTTCCTGTGAGACAAGACAGGCATCATCACTACAGTGAGACATGAGCGCACGTAAATGCCGTGCAGATGATGGAAGCTATGCCAGCTGACGTCCTGTTATATAAAAACATGTTTGCAATCTATGCGCCTGCCCCCTGGAAGGCTCTAAGTATTATTTCAATATCCAGGTATTTCAAAATTACATAGTATGTACATTTTCTCAGTGTTGTGTTGCATATAAAATATGTGCCTGATATTATTTAATGATTTAATCTGTTAATTTTGTTTTCATTTCATTTTGCGTTCATTTATCAATGACAAAATTTGGGTCACTATAACAATCTTCACAGATGCTAACAAAACACAAACTCTTTACAGCTGATTTAGATATAACATTTGGGAAAAAGAAAACATGCTATACTTAGAAGTAACATCTATAATGAACCAATGTTACAAAAGTTACTAAGAGAGCAATTTAATTTTAGTGTGTCTGAAGGTCTTCCCTAGAAACATTTCTTCGGGAAAAAGTGTGTTTTTCTCTTTCATTGTACTCATTTTGAGTGTGCTACATTAATCTATTTTATCGGTGACTTTAATCTGATAGAAAACTTCCTTTTCCTCCTATATTTTGCAGCCATTTTCCCTATTATAAAATCACTTTTCATACATTCTACTCTATGAGCGTCAGAGAACGCACATGCTCTTCAGAGGTAGCGGCTAATAATCCAGGTGTGGGCGGCTTCACTAATTCATCTGTCACTAATGATGTCTCAGGCTCCTCAGTCAATGCCACTCAGGTTTCCTTGGATCTTTTGGTGACTGAGGGCAGTTGGGAAAAAAAAAAAAAGATGAATGCTTTGAAATAGGACCAGAGGCAAATGTCACTTCATTGCCTTATGACTTTAACTTATACTGTGCTGTAAAATGTCCCACAGTATTTTGGAAATGATAGTTACTCATTCACTATAGTAGCAGTAAGATCATTATGAAATGTTTTTAATTTTAATTTGACCCAGTGGAATTACAGATCTATAAATCTGTGACTTGGAAGATCCTTCAAAAATCATCATTTAAGTCTCTCAATTTAAAGATGAGGACATTGGAAAACTCTATTTGGAAAAACAAATGTCTAAAATGATGTTATTTCCTCCCGGTGTTATTATGATAGCATTAGGCACATGACTCAGATAACCTTCCCTCCCTCCCTTCCTTCCTCCCTTCCCTCCCTTCCCTCCTTCCTCTTTCTCTTCCTCCCTCCCTCCCTTTTTGTGTGGGTTGTTTTTTTCTTTTTTTTTTTTTTTTTTTGCTTTTTCCCTTAATTATCGTTTCATGTTTTATATCAAGATTCTCAATCCTAGGGGTACATTGGAATGATAAAGGAATAATCCAGGAATCCCACTTCTGGGTATTTATCTAAGGAAATAAAATCGACGTGAGGAAAGGTATCTACACTCCTGTGTTTGCTGAGGTGCTGACCCCCACAGCCAACATGCAGAACCAACCTCATGCCCCTCAGCAGAGCCCCAGATCAGGAAAATTTGGTCTATATGCAGTGGAATCCCTACTCAGTCTTAAAAAGTGAGAAATCCTGGCACGTGCAATGACACAGATGAGCCTGGAGGACGTCATGCCGCGGGGAATAAGCTACACAAAGACAGACGCTGCGTGACCTCACTTACATGTGGAATCTACAAGCAGAGAACTCAGAAGCAGAAGGTAGAATGGTGGTCGCCAGAGGGAGGGCAGGGGGGCCTAGGAAGATGGTGGCTGAAGGGTGCAGCATTTCAGCTAGACAAGAGGAGGAAGTTAGGAGGTCTCATGTTCCACATGGCGGCCACAGTAATGGTTTGTGTACTTGAAAATTGCTAAGCGATGAGATCTTAAACATCTCACAAGCACAGGAAGATGATGAGGATGGGAGCGGCAGAGGTGTCTATAAGCTTTGTTCACTCATCTTACAATGCACGCCTGTATCAAAACATGTTGTACACCAGAAACATACAATTTTTATCTCTGAATATAACTTGATAAAGCTAGAAAACACATTTTTAAAGTGTTTTTCTTTAAAAAGAAAAAGAAGTGTTTTAAAAAATAAAGAAGTGTTTCTTCCATTTAAAAAAAGTATCAGGTAGATAACTTTTAAAGATGACAAGAGTCAGGTCAGTCCTCAGACAAATACATCAGATGGGGAGTGGGCACTGGTATTTTTTTAAACATACCCCAAGTGGTCCTGATTGACAGAGAACCAGGGTGAAGATCTACTATTTCTACTATTTCCACGAATGGGCTAAAAGGACTCACTGGAACCAGCACGTCCGCCTCCCGCACGAGCTGCGCTTCTGCGTGAATCCTGTGGGTCGCCCGTCTGCACCTGGCTGTCTCATGCTCCTTTGGCTCACTAGACGGCTACGGCGGCTCCTCCCTCTCCTCCTGAGTCCTCCACCCAAGCACTGCCCCTCGAGGGGAAAGCCGCGCATGTGTTTGAGCCAGGCAGCCTCTCAGCCAACTGTCAACAAATCCTCTCATTTCCGTCCTTCCAAAGCTTCTAACACCTGACCCTTCTCATTCTTAAACCGCCAACCCCCGCCCCATGGCACGACTGTCGAGATGGCTCAGGAAGCATCCCCGTCCCTAAGCAGCGTGGAGGCTCTTCATAATGAGGACGCATCGGTCCACCACAGGAGCCAGCAATTCCACCTCTGGACATTTACCCAAACGAGCCGAAAGCAGCCACGTGGAGAGAGCTGCATGCCGTGTTCACGGCAGCGCCATTCACCACGGCCCAGGAGAGGCGACCCAGGGGTCCATCCACGGATGCACAGAAGCCAGTGCAGTCCATCCACACAGCGCAGCATGGGAGCCTTCAACAGGAATGGCCATGTGGAATAACCAGAAGACATTCTGCCATGTGACATAAGCCAGCCACACAGGGACAAATCCTGTGTGGTTCCAGTGCTGGGAAATCTCTACAGGAGTCAGATTCACAGAGGTAGAAGCAGAAGGGGGGTGCCAGGGCCTGGGGAACGGAAGGGGAGTGAGTGTTTAATGGGACAGGATTTTACTTGCAGAAGAGGAAAAAGTTCTAGAGACGGAGGTGCTGGCGTCTGCACAGCAACGTGAATGCATTTAATGCTGTCGAATGGTACCCTTACAAAGGCTAAGCTGACAAAACGCTTTCTGTCCCTACAATCCAGCCTGCACCAAGCCACCCATGCGACATTCTGCCTTCTGTGCCCCCGGCCTCACCCCTCAAAGTTCACTCTGTGTGGCTGCGGAAAACGTGGACTCCCAACCTGGGAGTCTGGGGTCAGAACCCGGGCAAAGCGGCCTCCTCAGAGTGACTCCTGCACTCTCATTTCAGTTCTGTGCCCACTGCTCTGGCCCCCAGGTTCTTCCCACTGTGCCTGTGCCCAAACAGAGCCACCCCAGGAACCTCCCGCTTCCCAGCGACATCCCCTGGACATGGTCACTACCATGGAGAAGAACTGGCACAGGCACAACTGTGACATTAACATCGTCCAGACACAGGGCAGCATGCGGCCAAGCCACCTCCAAAGCCTCAAGCAAACAGGTGCCAAGTGAGTCACGTGCATCTGGAGGCCTCCCAGGCAGGCCGAACGCTGAAGATGAACCGTCATGGAGTACTGCCAGAGCGAGGTTCAGAAAGACAGATGCATCATTCCTCACACCCCATCGCCATTGCTTCTCCCCGGTAAGTCACAATACTTTCACTCGCCTATTTCCAGGTGAAGAAAGGCTTGTGTAGAATGTCAGTTAGCAGTGAATTTAGGCCTCAATCGCAGTGGATGGTGCGGTCATCCTTTAGAACTCTACCCATTTTTATAATCTTCAGTTGAAAAGCAAACATTTTGTAGCTGTAGTTTTCTTTAACAGAAATCATAACTTTCTACAAAGTGAACTCCTTCCGTTTTCAATACTATTCTTAGGCCAATCAAACCGGAAACAGATGCACTGCCTAAAAGTCTGAAGAATGTTTAAAAAATGCAAATTTAAATACAAATTGAACTTATGATCCATGACCCAGCCCTGAGTGCCATCACCGCAGACGCCCTCAGTGGCTTGAGAAATAGGCTGACAATCTTTAAGGTTAGAGAATAACCACAGAGATGAAAGTGCCGGAGCCACTGACGGGACTTCCGTCTTCAGCTGCGGTTTCACGTTGATTCTGTTCAACCATTTGATGTTGAATTTATTCAACACTTCATGTCTCTAACAGAAGCATTTGGCCTTCTTGCAAGCATAGCGCCACGTCAAAAGACTGATGGCAAATATGGCACCAGCTTTCCTGTGTCGGTGGCAGCTCAGAAATGAAATTTCCATGTGACTTTAACAGCACTGGGGAAACTACACCCCGCCAGCCTGTCCCAGGGCCCTTGGAGGAAGCGCAGCTCATACTCAGCACCCAGCCCACGGTGTGTGTAGCCTGCTGCTTCCTGCCAGGTAAGGGCTACCTGAGACGCACAGATGCGGGAGCTCCCAGCTTCCTGAGGCCACTTCAAATACCTAGTCACAGAGACACAAGGGAAGGAGGGTCCTTCACCTCTGGAGACATGTATCGATTATGTGACTGGCGGCCTCCATTCCTGAGGGCCAGGAACAGCCCTTCCTCCCCTAGCGCTTCACAGTGTTTAAAAACTATTATTTTTGGAAAAAGGGGCCCCATTTGACTTAGTTCTTAGCTCACTTTCTAAAGGCGAACATGCTAACATGTGATGGTGGGAAGGTGCCATGATGGTAGGTGCCTGGGGTGTGCGGGGTTCTGTCAGCCCCCACAGCAGGGCTGACGCCTGCACTCTACCTAGATCTTCCTCTGCCGGCCCCGGAAAGCTGATGCCAGGCTGGACCAGGTCTCCACCTTCTTCGTCTGCAAAGACAGAAACAAAGTCACTCATTAATGCGTGTCTGCTGTAGATTGCAGTCACCCCAGCACATCTTCAAAACCCGCCACACTCAACACAGTTCAAACATGACAAACACCTTCGTATTTCCTCAAATGTCACTGCTCACAGCCTGGCATTTTGAACCAATAACCTCAGGAACCACCATCATTTTCTGTAAAACAGCATTGGGATCACAGATGCACATATTTCTCCCACAGACAGGGATACAGGCAGCGGGTCCCAACAATTCTCAGCTTCATCTCTGGCCTAACCTCAAATTTATTAGGCCTTATTTGCATCAGAACAGACTTCAGTAAAATCAGCCCGCTCTTATTTTCCCTGGTTCCTTCCAGCTGGGTGAGTCCCAAGAAGGCCCTGGTTTGCCCATGATAAAGACTTCCCTACTGTCTAGAAAGCTTCATGCTACTTGAAGCCTCATTTTGCAATGTTCAAAGCGTGCAGTTATGGTCTCAGCGCTTAATATTAGTCCACATTAGGTCCACTTCGACCAGAACACAGATTTTGTTTCCCTCTGTTGGGAGATCTTTCAGGTCACTGGCATTGATTTTCCACTGTTCACTCTGTGCTGACACAAAAGCAGACATCACTTTCTTAGAATGACACCACGTGGCTGCCAAAGGTCTAGGGGTCATCAAGCTCTGTCCTCCACGTGTGGGGCCACAGGTCTGTGGAGACAGACACACTTGTGATTTTATCTAACTGGTCCCTGGGGAGCTGGACAGAGGATCATCCAGTGCCTCTCCTATGGGCTCTGCCCAGGAAACCAGGTGCCGACTCTTCAGTCTGCCTTGCTCTCTACCTGATGGCAGAGGCAGTGTAGACGCAGCACCATCCCAGGGAGGCTCTGCTCATGCCAGCCACAGTGAGAGGCGTGGGAGTGGCCTGAGAGGGGGGCAGGGAGTGTCAGTTAAGGGAGCATCTGGCACCAGGTTCCACGTGCACATGAACATGTTATTTATGGGAAATGTATCAGAAGGATGAGACATGCATGTACACACAAGGACACACATCTTTGTCACCATTTGGCATATATCCCAAAAATATAATTACATGATTGCATATTCAGACTCCAGGCATATATTTGCACACACATATGGGTTTCCAATGTTCATGGACGGGCTTTGAGGTGCATCTCACATGGGCCCCCACCCCCTACCCAAGTGTTAGATGAAGTTAGCCAGGCTGTAGCCTGCAAAAGGATTGACTCCAGAACATGATGCTGGAGCTAGCAGCACTGGAATCACCACCTCTGATTCAGCAAATCAGCATCTGCCACTTTTTACACGTTGGTAGGAGGTTGGGAAAGGAAGATGAAGATTTGGCAAGGTGAGATGCTGAGGAAGAGAATATGATGGCCTCTCAAATAAATGTGAAGTAAGATCAGTAACTGGAAGTAATCTCCCAGTTACTGCTTTTTAAAAAATCTATCTGTATGAGAAGTAGCTATCTGAACTAGGTTAAGTATTTTACAAGACAGTTCATTCAAATGATTTAACATAACTCAGCTCCATTTCTTCAAAGCTAACAGCACTTTTTGCATACTTTAACTTGCATTTTCAGCTAATGAGATACATCTGCCAAATGACCACATTATGTATAATATGAAACCAAAGGCTGGAATGGCCTCATTCATGTAGAAAGATGATGGACAGTTCTAATTAAGCACAGTTTCCATGGACATCATCATCACATGTGTGATTAATGTGAGAACAGAGCAGCCAGCTGGGTTAGAATGGAATTTGGGGATAATGCAAAACAATCAACCCTCAACTTCAGCCCTCCTCCTGCCGGAGTTTCCACACACACACACACACACACACACACACACACACACACACACACACACACAGGTAAGGCAGGCGCTCTCACAGGTAGACTGGAAGCATAAGGCAGCATCACATAGTTGCAGTGACAAGTATGAGCGTTCCTCTAACTAGGCCAGCAGCAGAAGACATGGACTTTAGCAAAGCCACGTGCTCACGCACAGCACAAGCTTGCTATCGGAAGCCTGCACTTTCCTCAAGGAACACACCTAATTATCTCCAGAACAGCCCTCTAAGGATAAGGAGTGGGGAGATTTGAAGGTCAGCCTTGAATTTCATAGCAGTACAAATGCCTCACTGACTAATCTCCCGCCCTTGCTGTTTATCAGCTGAGAGAATGGGAGGTGTGGAAGCTGTGTGGCTCAGGCAACACCGTTCAAAGCTAAAAATCCAGCCTGGGCTGAGGGTACATGCACGAAGGTTTCTGAGTGTGGTGTGGCCTTCTAGCTGGGACAGCTTCATTTAGCATGTGTGTCAGTATAACTGTGGTTCCCATCCTTCCTTATCTCAGCTTTTCAGCCTCAATCTTACATGGGACAACACCCCCACATCTCAGGGGTTCCCTTCCTGTGGCTTCAGTCACCTGAGGTATGGAGTAAGCGATTCTGAGAGAGAAACAGAGGCCACATTCACATTCCTCCTATTACAGTACAGGGTTGTAAGTGCCTGTTTCATTATCGTTACTCGGGTTACTCTCTTACCACCCGTAATGTGCAAGCTGAGCTTCATCACGGCTGCGTGGACACAGGGAGCACCACACTCGGGCTTTCTTCTTCTCTTGCCCAAATCGCCATCTAACTGTCATGCCCTACAAACTGTGGCATCTCATTAGAGGGGTTTTCTTTGCCCTACAGCACGTGGCTCACTTTCCAAACTGACTCTGGCACCATGTCATGTGTCAGATAAAGAAGGAAATAAAAACATTTTAATCCCAAATGTCTGGGTTTTATTTATTTATTTTTTGGCCATATCTTGAATAGTCCAGCAAAGCCAACTCTTGCAGGGAAAATCTACATTCTGGAGAGAATTCCCTTCTTTCTTCCTTCTTCCAGATCCAGGAGAGAATTGAGTCTGATAAGAAGTACCTGCCGTACATTCTCCAGCCTGCTGCCTGGAGGCCTCCTTTGCACAGCGGTAACTGGGCCTCCATGACCCGTATCTTCACCCAAACACTGCTTTCTATGCATTCTAGGTCTTTAGAGAATAATTCAACTTTTTCAACCAATGTCCATTTGGAAAATATTTGACTCCATCCATGACTCCGACGACAATAGGAAAAATCTACATACAAGTGTTGGTTCTGGCTGAGGTTTCAGGCATTGCCGGGGCTCTCAGAACACATCCCCTGTGGACAGAGGAGACTACCATGCCTCTGCCACGTTCCTACTCACAGTCTGGCACCCTCATGGGGCAAGCACCCTGTCTGCCTGGACAGGCCGTGGCTAGAACATGTTCTTGTCTTCCTCACATCTTCAGCATCTGGGACAGCACGGAAGAAATGTGTAGGAGGAGTAAGCTTCTCAAATTAAATGACCATCTCAGTGACCTCAGAAATGCCCTTATCTGTGCTTAAAGAGACACAGGAATACTCATGCTTTCTGTCCACCTCTCTCTCCCAGTTGCCTCGTATGAGGCAGGAGAACCGTTTACTCTGCCAGCTGTCAGAAGGATGGGCAGCACGGCCTAGGAAGCAAGCTTTGGCTGCGGTCATAAAGCTACAGCTCTGTCTGTGCCCTGAGATATTCCGAAATCATGTGACCGTAAGCTTCCTCCATCTAGCATCTTTATTTCCCGTGGTCCAAACTGAATAGCTCCCCAGGGAGAGGCTGGAGGCCGTCCCATCCCAGGTGTGCGGCTGATGGATGCTGCGAAACTGACAGTGCCCACCTCTGACGTCACGCTCACACTTCCATCACCAAAACAGAGCCGGGCCTTTGACTGAGGAATGCTGGAAATCATCCATTCACACACGGGAATGCACTTCTGTATTCTCCGGAGAAACACCATCTTTCACCAAGGCAACTCGGGAGGGCTTCCTCACTTCAGCCTGTCACTTAGGTACCTTCTGGCAGGACGTGCTTTACGAGTCATCTTTTACCTGCTGGAGCTCGATGATGGCAGTGCCCCCTCACCTGTGACCCGGAGGCCCTGTAAACCTTCCCTGGGGAGCTGCAATGAGGTGGTCTTGCGGTTCTGTGCCCTGGCACTTCCTCCGAGTCAACATCCAGCTCTCCTCCGGCCACGCAGACCTCCGGGCACAGCAGTGGGCATGTGGATGGCGCGTGCAGTGCCCCAGGTGCTGCCTGGAGAGTGCAGACTGCCCCGACTAAACACCCAACACAGGCACCCTTTCTAACGCCTCTGAAATCACCTCAAGCTTCAGAGAAATGGCCACCCTGCTCCCCTGTGGCCCAGAGGGTTCTGGATGGATCTGAAAGGGTCTGTGACAGCCCTCAATAAAACACAGGGTGCCACGATCACCATGTGGCATGTGCCACATTTGCCTTCCTTTGCTTAGCGAAGAGTCAATGTCTCAAGCTGCTCACGCTTCCTGGAAGGCAGACTCAGGCAACGCACCGTGAGAAAGGAAAGAAGTGCGATGCTTCCCAGAACCTGTCCTCAGAGCCCAGCCCAGGTGGCTGCATCACTGACACCTTCCAGTGAGGAAATCAGCATCAGAGAGGTGAAGCACATCCTCCGAGGACAGAGGCACACACAGAACTGCGGGTTCCAGCCCCTATGTGCTCCTGTGTCCCCAGGATCCTCCGAGGTCAGAGGCACAGGCTGATCTGTGGGTTCCAGCCCCTACGTGCTCCTGTGTCCCCAGGATCCTCTGAGGACAGAGGCACAGACAGAACTGCGGGTTCCAGCCCCTACGTGCTCCTGTGTCCCCACGATCCTCTGAGGTCAGAGGCACAGACAGACCCGCGAGTTCCGGCCACCACGTGGTCCTGTGTCCCCACGATCCTCTGAGGTCAGAGGCACAGGCTGATCTGCGGGTTCTAGTCCCCCCATTCTCCTCTCGGTGCCCCACGAGGCTCTGTGATGCTTCTACCAACACCACAATGTTTCATGTAGAGATTCCGCACTGACCTTCTACATCAGAGTTGCCCTGAGTGATGATGAAGGGAAGCAGAACATGCCCCCAGATAAAGAGGCAGAAGAGATGACAGAAAGATTTTGGGCAGGTAAGTGACCAATGGGCCATGTAGCCCCGGGACAGAATTACTTGCAAGAAGAAACCAGACTTTCAGGGAAGTCAGTGGGCATTTTACATTCTCTATGTATCAGGCGGGCTCGTGTACCCAGTGGCCACAAGGACCGTCATGTGCTTTGCAGATGGACATGCAGTATTTAGCATCAGAGACGCACTGAATTCGGGTGAGTAGTGAATCACTCATTCATCTGCAGACACTAGAAACAGACAGCATGCCGGGGAAGGCTGTGGGAACACACCCAGTACGGCCTCCACATGAGCTGGAGCTGCCTGCAAGACGACCAGCGTTTATGAGCCACGTCCTGAAAGGCGAAGATGCTTGCGTCAGCACAGTCACAGACCGAAGCCAGGGTTCTCCAGGAAGAGGCGTCCCAAAGGAGCAGAGCCAAACGCTTCCACCAGCATGGTGACCCAGGCACACCATGGTCTCAGCACACCCACCTGGCAGGGCCAGCACAATCCTGGCTCCTGGACCACGTTCTGACCCCTCATGATGGTGGCCCCTCAGCAGCACCACCGATGACCCTGGCTACCATGGCTGGCTCAGTCCCCAGCTCAGAGCAGCACAGCAGAAGGGGAAGCGAAGGGGCCCTAGGGCGTGCGGTCAGGTAACACGGGAGTGTGAATGTCTTCGACTCCTTCTCCTTGTCCTAGAAGTGGAGACAATGCTTTCCCCATAGCTGCTAGGCATCTGAGCAGCCCCTGGCATGTGACACTGGCTCTCTGGCATCCTTTCTGCTGCACCAGGAAGGCCACAGGCTCAGATCCAGCACGGCCACCATGCGAACAGGCGGCCCACCTGGAAAACGACATGATGGACCCACAGGACTCGACTGACCTGGAAGCTGGGCCCCTGTCTGATCTTGGCAGGTAAGAGTGGGCACTAAGATCACCAGGAGCTCAGCTGCCACCTGCTGTGGTTCCTGGCAATGCCTCATCGTGGAAAATCGATGAAGAAAAATGGCATGTATGATAACTTACATAAACATTTGCAAATATGCATGCCTCAGGACCTCACTCTATCACCCAACCACTCTGTCATTACGCCAGGAGTGACCATCTCTAGTTCCATGGATGCAGAAATCGAGGCCTGGGGAAGTCAAGTGACTTCTCTGCTGCCACAGAAGAGTCAGATTTCTGGGAAGCTGAGCCTCAGCCCCACGTCCGGGCTCCTTGTGCTCTGTTGTGTGGTGGTGTCTGTTTGGAGGAGGCTGTGTTCAGTGGCACCTCATTTTTTTTTTTTAAGATGGAGTCTTACTCTGTTGCCCAGGCTGGAGTGTAGTGGCATGATGTCAGCTCACTGCAACCTGCACCTCACAGGATTAAGCCATTCTCCTGCCTCAGCCTCCCGAGTAGCTGGCATCGCAAGTGCATGCCACCACACCTGGCTAATTTTTATATTTTTAGTAGAGACAGGGTTTCATCATGTTAGCCAGGATAGTCTCGAACTCCTAACCTCAGGTGATCTGCCCGCCTTGGCCTCTCAAAGTGCTGGGATTATAGGTGGGAGCTACTGTGCCCAGCCAAGTGGCCCGTCATTTCTTAAACGCCTGCCCCGTGAACGCCGACTGCCAGGTTTGGGGAGGGAGCGGAGGAAATGCACACTTTAAATTGACGGGTCTTAAAGCACAAACTGCATCTTCTCAAGGGGGAGATTGTCTCCAAATCATGCCAACGTGGAAGCAAAAGGAAGCAGTTAAGCCTTCAAAGTATCACAAGGGAAAACCAGGTTCACACAAGAAAAGGGAAACTGCTCATAAGAAAACACTGGACTTCTTGGTGAAAAAGGAAACAGTATATTATCACCCCATAAACACCGGGAGAAGGAGATGATCCCCTTTCGTCCACTGTGCATGGGCCCTGCAGCCCTTCTGACCCTGAAGAGTGTTTGTTATGTGTTTATGGGTCCATCCACTGCCTCCCAATGCAGAATGGGAGGGCTGGGCCCTGCATCCCCCCGGCATGGAGGGCCAGCCCCACTGCGGTCAGGAGATTCAACACGTTCCCACCAGTGTCGTGAGTCCATGCAGCACTTCTTATAGTACAGGCCTTCTTTTTTTTTTTTTTTTTTTAAATGAAATGACACAGAACCCCAAGCCATAAAGCAGATGGTGTCAGCACTGCCCTGAAGAACAGGGATAAAAAACAAGGGAGGCTGGGCATGTCCACCTCTGCCATGCCCACCGCCCACCCCAGCTTCTCTGCAGACCCAGCCACTGCCCAGGGACACGGCAGGACGAAGCGGGCTTGCTTCCCTTCAGTTTCTGAAACTCACCTCATTTCCCTTCATGGCTGGCAGGACACCTTCTGAGCTGATGGATGCCTTTGCTCACAAGAGGATTAGAATGTGAACCCTTTACCATTAAACCAGGTTCAGAATCTGGGCAACTTTGCCAGGACCCTTGTGGCTCCCACACACATTCAGGTGTGTCTTTGGGTCCTCCCTGGGGTCTGTCCCTCTAAGTGTCCCATTCCGTGGCTTCATCCTCATCTAGAGGTGTGCTGGGCTCATCTGAAAGTCATGGAGATGCAGGCGGCCATCTATGTGCTGGGTCCACAGAGGCGCGTCTCAAAGCCATGGAGTTGGAGGCAGCTGGCTGAGCTCCTGGGGCACTGCCTCTTTCCCCCAGTTCTTGCTACACGGATCCACCTGGCTCTACCTGCACAGCTCGAGCTCACTCTTGCCTCGTGCGCTGCCTCAATCCTCCTGGACTTTCCTTGAGGCTGAATCTCCGTCCAGCCTGCCCCTGCGACCCTGGTATTTTCTCTTGCCTGGGGAGAATTCAGTTTCCATTTTTCCCAAGGAATGCTAGCTGTTCCTTATGCGTGGGGTGGGACGGCAGTGGAGGGTAGAGGCCAAGTTGACGTTTACCCGTGGAGGTGTCTGGGAAGGTGTGGAATGTGCCTGTCTCTGAGTTCTTCCTATTTTTTTCTGGCTGACGGCCCCACAGCTCTCCATGGTCTCACACAGACCCTCTTCTCATTGGCCTCCCCTGGGCAGCACACAGGTCTTCACACAGAATTGGCTGTGGAAGACCTATTTGTCACGTGGGTGGGGCTGGGCGAAGGTGCCTGGTTGGAAGTCAGGGAGGTGTGGGGTCCATCCCGTCCTCTCTGCCCCCAGCTGTGAGAGGAAGGTCAGGCCACATGCTCCACGGCACCTCCTCATGGGAGGAAGGGACAGGTGTGGACCTTGGCTTGTGGAGTCACTGCATGGGTGTGGCTGCAGTGGCAATGTCTGTGGAGCAAAGCATCGTCCCCCATTGGGTGTCGTCCACAGTAGCTGCTTCTGGGACATGCAGAGGGACCCTCAGCAGCGGCCGTCCTCTGAGAGTCGGCGCAGAGTTCAGCCATCTGAGCTCACCCCATTTCTAGACTCTTCTCACTCTTTAAAAGTTTACTTTTACAGAAAGCTCACTCGAGCCCTTCCCTAATGACAGGATCTGAAGGCTGTTTAAATTGAGGATTCATTTCTGCTCCGTTAGGACAATGACATTGATTGGTTTTAATGCTGGCTTCCTCCTCCATTTCACTCGCAGCTGTGCACTCGCCGCGCTCAGCCACCGCCGTAATGATTACTAATGGCTTTTCTTTGAAAACCATAGAAATGATCATCATTTTATTTTGGACTGATGATCAAGTCTCAACAGAAGCAGCCCATATAGTCTGCAGAATTTTACCAGTGGTTAAATGTCACTTAATTCAGGCCAAGAAAGTCTCAAAGTCACTAATGAGGCGACCCCACTCCACCAAGAACGACAATTAGTGGCTCTGTCAGACCAGATGGCTGCGAAAGCTCATGAGGTGGAGCCCACAGTCCAGTCACCATGTGCGTGAGTCACTCCCACCCCTGCCACGCACACGCTCTGCAGGCCTGACCAGCTGACACACCACCATGCACGTGTGTCAGTCACTCCCACGCCTGCCGCTCACACGCTCTGCAGGCCTGACCAGCGGAGACACCACCATGCACGTATGTCACTCCCACGCCTGCCGCGCACACGCTCTGCAGGCCTGACCAGCGGAGACACCACCAGGCACGTATGTCACTCCCACGCCTGCCGCGCACACGCTCTGCAGGCCTGACCAGCGGAGACACCACCAGGCACGTACGTCACTCCCATGCCTGCCGCTCACACACTCTGCAGGCCTGACCAGCGGAGACACCACCAGGCACGTACGTCACTCCCATGCCTGCCGCTCACACGCTCTGCAGGCCTGACCATGGAGACACCACC
>PVKV010015079.1:0-55089 GCA_004027835.1 Alouatta palliata
GTCTCAGCCCAAAATCTCCTGAATCTGATAAGCAACTTCAGCAAAGTCTCAGGATACAAAATCAATGTGCAAAAATCACAAGCATTCCTATACACCAATAACAGACTTAAAGAGAGCCAGATCAAGAACCAACTGCCATTCACAATTGCTACAAAGAGAATCAAATACCTAGGAATACAACTAACAAGGAACATAAAGGACCTCTTCAAGGAGAACTACAAACCGCTGCTCAATGAAATAAGAGAGGACACAAACAGATGGAGAAAGAAACCCATTTTTCAAGGAGCCTATGCTGATATAAAGGTGAGAACAGTTAACTTTGGAAACACTCTCAAACACCATACAACTCAAATCTTCCTAATAATCAGGCAGGAGAGAACTAGAGACATACTACTTCATAGGGATGGTTTAGGGGAGAAAAAGATATATAGGAATTTCAACATCAAATATGAACTAAACTCTTTGCAAAAGACAAAATGAGGATCAGATATTTTCAGTGCTTTCAGTGATACCCAGTAAACCCTGATTAACTACGACTCTGCAAATGCAAACTTTAAATTTCCGAGATATTCTTGCTCTACTCTGATTGAAGGAAAATGTGGCTAGTTTTCAGATACTCTGATCAGCACTCAGAGGGTGACAACTGTGATGATGGTGATGGTCTGGGCCCCAGAGCATTCATATGTGTCACTGGGCTTTTTTTTTAAATCTAGCCACAGAAGGTAACATATAGATAATATTTCTATACATAATATTTATTCCACTTATATAATATGTAGATTAAATTCAAATTATAGCATTTTACAGATAATACTTATTGAACACTTACTTTATGCCAGGCTACCTGCTAAGTGTTTATTAAGCATTGTCTTATTTAGGGGACTGGTTATGAAGAAACCAGTCAGAACCCAGCAAGGGTTCTTTAAATCTAGAAGGGCTAGCCAGGAGGGTAGGGGTAAAGCCGTGAGGTCTAGATGCTCTGGCATAAAGGATTACAGAAATCTTCAGATACTAATACGGTTTGGATTTGTGTCCCCACCCAAATCTTATTTCAAATTGTAATTCCCAATGTTGGAAGAGGGGCCTGGTGGGAGGTGGTTGCATCATGGGGAAAGATTTCCCCCTTGTTGTTCTTGTAATAGTGAGTGAGTTCACAAAATCTTGTTGTTTAAGAAAGTGTGTAGCACCTCCCACTTCCGTTTCTCTTCCTCCTTCCCAGGCCATGTAAGACATGCTTGCTTCCCCTTCACCTATCACCATGATTTTAAGTTCCTGAGGCCTCTCCAGCCATGTTTCCTGCATAGCGTATAGAACTGTGATTCAATTAAACCTCTTTTCTTTATAAATTACCCAGTCTCAGGTAGTTATTTATAGCAATGCAAAAATGGACTAATACAGACAGCAATCATGACAACTATGGCCTTAGACCTCTCCTGGTCACTACTCAGATTCTAGAGAGTGTTACTACAGCAACCCTTTGAGCTTGGCTCCTGCAACTCTCCCACAGAGTAACTGGACCCTCAATCAGCCACTTAGAATTAAAATTAACTTTTCCAGGACCATGAACTGTTTTCTGCCCTCACAATATCCACTGCCAGTTTGCTTTTGCCTTATACTGAACATCCAACCCATTGTAACAAGGGATGGAGAATGGATTGAAGCACAAGAAAAGAAACTGGGACGCCAGAAAGGTGACTATCACTATAGTTCAAGTGAAAGAGGTTTAACATAGGGCAATAGCTGTGGAGTGAGACAGAAATGAGTAGATTTTAGCTATATTTTCAGGAAAATGAAATCGATGTGTCTTTCTCTAGGCTTTTATGTTTACAATGAATGCCTAATTGTTTCATCTGATTTGGCCTTTTGTGAAATGGGTATATTTGTTTAAACATACCTACCTAAATAAAATCTGGTTTGGAGACTGGATTTCTTACTTTTAAATACCTTTGGTGATATGTGGATACAGCCTAAGACTTAACAATTTCAAGAAAAGTGACAAAGAAGAGAGCACAAATACAAGTGATAATTAAATCTAAAGGAACAGGAAAGCTATAGCATGTTTTTAACTAAAACCTTTCACAAATTATTAAAATCCTCATAAGGAAAGATTACCTTTGATGAGGCACACTGAGGGCTACTCAGATGGCAACTGGCCAAGAAAATAAAGAACTTTTTAATACCAATCCATTAAGCACTCTGTAAAAAAAAAAAAAAAAAAAAAAAAGTTGTTTACTGCTGAAACTTGTGTACAAAAAATTAGAAATAGACTCAATGAAGCATATGCTTCAGCATAGCCTTTTAATAAGTCTTCTGCATACATTAACTTAATTTCTATTGTTATATTTTCATCCCTGCTGAAATGGATTTGACTTTGCTATGCTTGAGCCCAAAAAGCCAGAAATTAGAAGTAACTCAAATAACCAGCAACTACCCTGGCCCATGTAGTCCACCAACTATTTTGATACCACAAGTGTGTCTCTAAGCCAAGGGATATCTAGACGAAAAGCAGAAAAGCCAAGCAATCATTTTGAGAACTGAACATGGTGGTGTCTAGAAGATCTGGATGCTTCATGAATCTTTTCCGTTTTTCCATTTTAATCCAGAGGTTTACTGGTCTTGCCACCGATCTTAGATATTTGCTCATTGGGGCTGACTTGTTTCAATTTGCCTACAGCTTGTTCAGAAATACTTATAGACACCTGACATGACTGCAGGAGGTTTCTGGCAGGTGAAGCAACAACAACTTGAATGATTTTAGAAAAATATATACCATTACACGTATTTATGATTATTTATTAGACATTTTTCAGGCAGTTATTAATTTAGAATACAACACTTTTAGACTCCTTTAACTGAAGTCTGAACTTGCTTGTTAGTTTAGTCAAGCAGCTGTTTTGACACACACTTTCTAACACATTTCTAGTTGTTTTGATGCCCGTTCTGAAAGAAGACCTCCTAGGCATAGGATGGCACAATGATTATGACTAGCTGATATGATTACTACTAAGGTTTTGCCTTTTGGGGAGATTTCACCTCCAGAATTTGTTAAACTAACTGAAAGACTTGCATCTTTTTATGTTCCAATGTTCGCCTACAAACCCGTAGTTATAGTAACCAAGAGCAAATTCTCAGCCTCAAAGGACTGTCAGATTTAAAGCAATGGATTAGATTTGGCAGTTTCTCTGCTGTCCAAGATGCTTAGGGACTTGGAGACAAAATAGTCTGCTACCTATTCTCTTTATCTCTTTGAAATGATAGTAAAAATGACCACTTTCTGGGAATGCCAGTCTGACTTCTGTGTGTTTCCTCACAAAAGTAGCAGCAGGGAGACAGAATAAGGTAAAATGTCAAGTAAGAAGGCATGTAGGGTTGATGGTTACTATTTAAGAAAAAGGATATTAAGGGAAGACTCCACATAGAAAGTGAGCCTAGAGCTAAAATATAAAGGATGGGTAGAATCTGTATTGGCAGAAAGGAACACATAGTGAATTCAGGGTGTGAACAAAGGCTTGGAAGGGAGAAAGGGTATCATGTGACTATAGAACCAGGCCAGGAGAAGCAGGTGATTCCTACTGCTTCATAGCTACAAATGGCAGTAGCAAAGATTTCTCCACAAGAAAACCCTTTCACTTCCATCTCATTCAGTCACTGGGATGTGGATTTTTATTGAAACAAAATAATGGGTAGAATAATGGCACCCAAAGACTTCCAAGTCTTAGAACCAGAACCTGTAACTATGTTACCTCACATGGAAAAGGGGACTTGAAATGAGGAGATTATCCTGGTTATCTGGGCGGACCATGTAATCAGAAGTCTCCTTATAAGTGAAAGAGGATGTCAGGAGAGTCAGAGTCAGAGAAGATGTGATGACAGAAGGTACAGATCACAAAAGTATGACTGCTTGCCTTGAAGATGGAAGGCAGCCACAAACCAAGAAATGCAGGCAGCCTCTAGAAACCAGAAAAGGCAAGAAAATGAATTCTTCCCTAGTACCTCCAGAAGGAATACAGCACTATTGACACCTCAATTTTATTCCAGTGAGACCCATTTTGGACTTCTAACCTCCAGAACTACAAGACAGTAAATCTGTGTTTTTTTTCTAAGCCACAAAATGTACAGTAGTTTTATAGCAGCAATGGGAAACTATTATAATACAAGCAGTCTAATACATAATATCCAAAGAGACATGATTAAGTCACGTTTAATTTGGTCCAGTATCTATCTCTCAGAGTCCCATGGGTAGGGAATGGCAAGGAGAGACACTGAAGGTGACATCATGGGACCAAATGATCAGTCTATTAGGAACCAAGATCCCATTATGTGACTGGAGGATAAAAGTACAAATTTAAGTACTAGTAATAACAATAATAGCAAGTAAAGCACATACAATCTATTTTATAGCTACTTTATTTTAATCATTATAGGAAGCCTATAAAAAGCACGTTATCATTATTCTATTTTACAAAATCCCATTTTACAGATGAGGAAACTAAGCTCAAGGGACAGGGGTGGAAGGACCGGGGAGAGAGTCAGGGGCCCAGGAAAGTAGGCTGAAAATCAGGCTAAGGCTCCACAACCAGCAGGGAACTTTAACACTAAACAGAAAACAGAGACAAATCCAGTGGCTGATTTTAACTGTGGAAGGAAAGAAAAGTTGTTGCTCAGTAGACTTATGTATGCCCAGGACTCATGCCAAGTATGCTGGGTCTAGGTGTGTAGAGTGCCATAAGTCATTCCAGGCCTTGCTTGTTGGCAGGTTGAAAGTTGAGGTTAGGGGTATATGTAGCTGGCTGTAGATCTACCTGCTAATCTTCAGGCATTTCAGTCTGTTGGGTTTATACAGATCATCAGTTATCTCAATGGCAGCCTCTCTGGCAACAAACTCAGAGCACTCCAACTAGTGTCTCAGTTTTCCTCAGCCACATGTCATGGTCCCCGAAGCAGATTCTCTGCTGCAGATAAATCAACTCCTTTGCCTTCTTTAAGGGTTTGCACCCAGAAATAAGCAAAACATGCTCTAGTAGGCAGAGACGAAGTTCTGGAAGAAAATCTCCTAATGAATAATTGTTCCTGTAGGTTATAAATCATAGCTACTGTGTTTCTGCTTCTCCCACAACTGTTCCTCTTTTTATCAGTTTTCAGAATCACTCCTGGTCCACAGGAGGAATGTGTTACATCATTTAAGAATTAAAACCAAAACCAAGAAAGAGAGAAAAAAATTCTCAAACCAAACTTTGTCCAAACCTGCCTCACTCACACACGATTCTTCTCTCAGTTCCAAACTGAAGACCATGATCTAATTCCAAGCTGACAAGAAAGGCTGCAGAGACTGGTACCCATGAGCTCAAAGTCTCTAGGCATTTTCACTCACTTCAGCATCACCATTCACATCAGGGGCATTCTGGGATGACCCGTGCAGTTACTTCCTTCCTTATACTCAAAAACTCTCCTAAAAGTTTACCTATTATAGTTTAATGATATAACAATTTCATAGTCACATAATTAGCACATATGCATAGAAATAGAATTACCACTAATTCTAGGAGCCTTTTCTGACACTGTAAACTGGGCCAAATGTCCTTATTTGGTGCTCACAGCACCCAGAGGGCCCTCAAATCTGATACAGTCACAGAGATACGCTGCAGGATTAGAGAAGACAGAATTCATCACACAACTTTAAACAGTATTTGTATTAGTCCCTTATTACACTGCTATAAAAATACTACCCAAGGCTGGGTAACTTATAAACAAAGGACGTTTAGTTGACTCACAGGGGAGGCTAAATAGGCTTCAGAAAAATTACAATCATGGCGGAAGAAGCAACAGGCATGTTCCTCAGAAGGTGGCAAGAGAAAATGTTACCACAGGAAAAACTATCTTTTATGAAACCATTAGATCTCCTGAGAATTCATTCACTATCATGATAACAGCAAGGGAGAACCACCCCCATAATCCAATCAATTCCCTCCCTAAACATGTGTGAACTACAATTCAAGATGAGATTTGAGTGGGGACACAGAGCCAAACCAAGTATGTATCCTAACATTATCAGACCACACTGACTGTAGTGTACTATGAAATAGTAAATTTAAAAATTTTGCCTAACTATCTTACAAATAGAACAACTAATATTTTGTGTACGTTAAAGGATTCATTTTTTATTATACTTTAAGTTCTGGGATATATGCACAGAATGCGCAGGTTTGTTACATAGGTATACACATGTATGGCGGTTTGCTGCACCGGTCAACCCATTACCTATATTAAGTATTTCTCCTAATACTATTCTTCCCCCAGAGCCCCCCACTCCCAACAGGCCGCATTGTGTGATATTCCCCTCCCTGTGTCCATGTGTTCTCATTGTTCAACTCCTACTTATGAGTGAGAACATGCAGTGTTTGGTTTCCTGTTCCTGTGTTAGTTTCCTGAGAATGATGGTTTCCAGCTTCATCCATGTCCCTGTAAAGGACATGAACTCATCGTTTTTTTAATGGCTGCATCATATTCCAAGGTGTATATGTGCCACATTTTCTTTGTCCAGTCTATCATTGATGGGCATTTGGGTTGGTTCCAAGTCTTTGCTATTGTGAATAGTGCTACAATAAACACGTGCGCATTTGTCTTTATACTAGAATAATTTATAATCCTTTGGGTATACACGCAGTAATAAGATTGCTGTGTCAAATGGTATTTCTGGTTCTAGATCCTTGAGAAATTGCCACACTGTCTTCCACAATGGTTGAATGAATTTATACTCCCACCAGCAGTGTAAAAGTATTCCTGTTTATCCACATCCTCTCCAGCATCTGTTGTTTCCTGACTTTTTAATGATCACCATTGTAACTAGTGTGAGATGGCATCTCATTGTGGTTTTGAGTTGCATTTCTCTAACGACCAGTGATGATGAACCTTTCTTCATATGTTTGTTGGCCGCAGAAATGTCTTCTTTTGAGAAGGGTCTCTTCATACCCTTCACCCACTTTTTGATGGGGTTATTTCTTTTTTCCTTCTAAGTTTGCTTAAGTTCCTTGTAGATTCTGGATATTAGACTTTTATCAGACAGATAGATTGCAAAAATGTTCTCCCATTTTGTAGGTTGCCTGCTCACTCTGATGATAGTTTCCTTAGCTGTGCAGAAGCTCTTTAGTTTACTTAGATGCCATTTCTCAATTTTGGCTATTGTTACCATTGCCTCTGGTGTTTTATTCATGATGTCTTTGCCCCTGCCTATGTCCTGAACGGTATTGCCTAGGTTTTCTTCTAGGGTTTTTATGGTGTTTTGCCTTATGTTTAAATGTTTAATCTGTCTTGAGTAAATTTTTGTGTAAGGTGTAAGGAAAGGGTCCAGTTTCAGTTTTCTGCATATGGCTAGCCAGTTTTCCCAATACCATTTATTAAATAAGGAATCCTTTCCCCATTGTTTGTTTCTGTGAAAGATCAGATGGTTGCAGATGGGTGGCATTATTTCTGAGGCCTCTGTTCTTTTCCATTGGTCTCTATATCTGTTTTGGTACCAGTACCATGCTGTTTTGGTTACTGTAGCCTTGTAATGTAGTTTGAAGACAGGAAGCGTGATGCCTCCAGCCTTGTGCTTTTTGCTTAGGTTTGTCTTGGCTCAATGGGCTTTTTTTTTTTTTTTTGGTTCTATATGAAACAAAGGCAATGGCAACAATAGCCAAAATTGAGAAATGGCATCTAAGTAAACTAAAGAGCTTCTGCACAGCTAAGGAACCTATAATCATAGTGAACAGGCAACCTACAGAATGGGAAAACATTTTTGCAATCTATCTGTCTGATAAATGTCTAATATCCAGAATCTACAAGGAATTTAAGCAAACTTAGAAGAAAAAAAGAAATAACCCCATCAAAAAGTGAGTGAAGGGTATGAAGAGATCCTTCTCAAAAGAAGACATTTCTGTGGCCAACAAACATATGAAGAAAGGTTCATCATCACTGGTCGTTAGAGAAATGCAACTCAAAACCACAATGAGATGCCATCTCACACTAGTTACAATGGCGATCATTAAAAAGTCAGGAAACAACAGATGCTGGAGAGGATGTGGATAAACAGGAACATTTTTACACTGTTGGTGGAGTATAAATTCATTCAACCATTGTGGAAGACAGTGTGGCAATTTCTCAAGGATCTAGAACCAGAAATACCATTTGACACAGCAATCTTATTACTGCGTGTATACCCAAAGGATTATAAATTATTCTAGTATAAAGACAAATGCGCACGTATGTTTATTGTAGCACTACTCACGATAGCAAAGACTTGGAACCAACCCAAATGCCCATCAATGATAGACTGGACAAAGAAAATGTGGCACATATACACCATGGAATATAATACAGCCATGAAAAGGGATGAATTCATGTCCTTTGCAGGGACATGGATGAAGCTGGAAACCATCAGGAAACTAACACAGGAACAGAAAACCAAACACTGCATGTTCTCACTCATAAGTAGGAGTTGAGCAATGAGAACACATGAACACAGGGAGGGGAACATTACACAGTGGGGCCTGTTGGGGAGTGGGGGGCTACAGCGGAAAGATAGCATTAGGAGAAATACTTAATGTAGGTGACAGGTTGATGGATGCAGCAAACCACCATTGCACATGTGTACCTATGTAACAAACCTGCACATTCTGCACATGTATCCCTGAACTTAAAGTCTATAAAAAAAATTCAAGATCCGAAAAATCAGTGGGCCTTCCCTAGCTAGGTTATGAATGAAATCTTGGGAGGTAAGTGGAATACTGAAGCAACAATGCTATCCTGATCCAGAAGGCACTCATTGATGATATAACATTTGAAATCTGGCTTCATGTCTGGAAGAAATCCAGAGAAAAATCAGGGTCGAGGGCCTATTGAAGCAGCAGAATCTTACAGGAGATCCCTTCCTCTGAGCTGGAGCCTCAGGGGCTTCATAATTAAATGTATTAATCATATCTGGTCAGATTAAGGATGTTTTCTTTTATTCCTAGTTCATCAAGCATGTTTTATCATCAGTGGATTTTTAATTTAATATTGAAGATGATTTTTCCATCAAAAAAATTCACATCCCCAACTCCACTCCATAAACTTTCCAGTGGAATCCAGGAACATGTATTTTTTTAAAGCTCTCCAGATGATTCTGATGTGTAGCTTCCTTTGGAAATCACCGCCCTGTTGTATGTCACAAAGGACACTTCCTTTTTATATGAAAATTTCTAAATTGATTCTACTCTGCTCCAATCTATTTTGCAACTATTTTCTTTAGGTGTTTGAATTTGTTTCTGGGGAGGGGAAGGAGAGACAATATTTCTTTTCACATAGCTAACACCATAGTAGTAGATACGAAATAAGTTTTCCATATCTATTATATAAATCAATTATTCCCCCCACCATCTAACCCAATTGGAGCACTTTGAAAATATTATTGACAGGTAATCACACCAAACATTCATAGATCTTAGTGTTCAAGCTTGTCTTGCAATACTCTCAGCCCATCCAACTTTGGAAATTTGTCTTTGTGCCTGAGATTAAACTGGGTTCACCAACCTTTTTTCTAAATCTCTGGTTTATTTTAAAACTACTTTTTCTTCTCCTCTATGCTAAAATCAAACACCTCTGATAAATGTTCACTATCATTCCAAACAGTGACAATAGACTACATAGAGTGTTCCTTTAACAACCTAACAGAACTCCTTTGCCTTACTTTCACAGGTTGTTTACTTTTTGTTTGGTTTTTGTTTCCTAACTCCTCTTGAGATAAAGAAAGAGGCTGCTTTTCCAGAGCATTTCCTTTAGCTAGCCCTCACCCCCGGAGAGGCTGTCACATCACCGAGGCTAATAAATACCCAATTTTAACTCATTTACACTTTTCCTACTTATCACAACAAACACATACTTATGAAAACAAAAGCAGGCTCAGGCCTGTGATTAAATGGTTACCCAAGGAGTAGGAATTAGAGCCGTCTTGACTAAGTGTACTGAAGCAATAAGCTGGGTCCTTTCCTCAAAAAACAGTTCATGTACTCAATGCTACCTAATATTCTACCACTGTTGATTTACTTCCCTGGCTTACAGGTATTTTCGATCTTTTTATTATTTCATTAGGGCTGGGGTTATTTTATAATCAGTCATTTGCACCTTAATGAGAATGAATTTATCAGCAATTATACCTTACAATCAAGGGAATAAAATGAGAGCTGGAGACTATGGGGTGCCTGGGATTTCGGAGGAGGAGAAACAGGGTGAAGGGTTGAAGAAGATGTATGTAAACAAGGAGTTAAGTGTTAAAGAGGCAACTTTACTACATTCTACATTCTAAATAAGCTGGATTAAAAAAAAACTCTTAGATTAACAACAAAAACTATTCTGCCTTCATATGCCAACCCTAGCAGCCAACCCTCTAATCATCAGCTGTACTGTCATATTTGCCTATCTTTTGGTGTATAAGAGTCCCACCAACTGTCTTGAAAACTCTCATCTATAAGGAGGGAAGTTGAGAAGAGATGTGAGCTAGATGTTTCCATTGCTTTTCTCCTGCCAGGTACCTCATTACTCAGTTTCTCCCTTTCCCATCAGCAAGGCTTATGACCACATAATGTATCCAAAACAAAGAGGGAAGTCACAAAAAGGCTGTCTCTCTCTCTCTGCCTCTCTCCACCCCAGGATTTAAAATTTAAAACTGAGAAACAATACATTTACCTCTCCTTTCCAAGAAAATACATACATTTATTGCCACAGGTCATTAGAGACATCATCTTCAAATTGCCTCAAAATACTTGTACCAGGCTTCAATGAGCCCTTGACCACCAAGGAACTGCCCCCTTACTCCCTCCCCTGCTGATCAGTTTTCCAGTTCCATACAGAACAGGGCTAATCTATTCTACCTAATGCACAGTCCTGTGTCTGTCTACAACACTGCACACAGCTTGCTAGACATGCAGGGTAAGAAGGGGTTGCTTATTGGCACCAAGAGTATTATCCAAAAGGCAGTATAAAAACTCCACAGATTTGGACCAAGTCAGGAGAAGCTTTTAGGGAATTTGTGAAAAGCCTAAATGATAAAATGTATCAAAGCTAGAAAGATCTTTGGAGATATTATTTCCTATTTCTCTCTTTCTCTCTGTGTAGATATATATATTCCACGCTTTATAATCTTCAACGCTGTATTTATGATCTGCCTAATTCCCTGAACTCTTGCTGGTTTTGATACCTTCTTCAGTTGAACTCCCTCAACTACTTGCATCTACCTATTCCTCCTTGTCTTTTATGATTTTTCAGGCCTGCCTAATTTAGAATACCTAAGAGCCCCTCTTTTGTCAAGCTGAACATCAGCATCACCCTAGTCTCAATATGATACCTGTATTTCCTTTCTTCATTAAGTGTTAGGCTCTGGTAAAACCTAAAAAGCCACATCCAGCCTGAACTTTCAGCAGCTTTCTGTTAGAACCACTCTTGACTTCCAAATGCCTGGCATCCTCACTCAACAAAACCATAATTACATATATATATATATATATATATATATATATATACACATATACACACACACACACACACATACATATACACACACACATACATATATACACATATGATGCTGGATATCTTTTCCTCTGATTACTGGTCTAAATTTCTTGTTTATTTCTGATGCCCAATTTTCTGTTATAATGTTCTTTTTTTCTATTTGAGTTGGTTTCTATCATTTGTAACTGAACAAGTTTGGCCTAACACAATTTGCAATCGTTCTTCAATATATTAAGAATTTCACCTTTACCTTTTTCTATCATAAATATTGCAAATAGTTTTTCCAAGTTGTTTCTCATTCAACATTTGTATGTCGTCCTCTGATACAAAAAAAGGTGTGTGTGTGTGTGTGTGTGTGTGTGTGTGTCTTTGAATAATGATTCAAATAATTTCTTTCACATTTTTCCCTGTCTTGGCATTTTACATGGAAAATTCTTATCTACCCTCAAGATCATGTAAACGTTCACTTATATTTTAATATAATATGCATATTTCAATTTTTAATCCTGGCCAGATCCAGTGGCTCACACCTATAATCTGAATGCTTTGGGAGGCCAAGGAGGGAGGATTACTTAAGATCAGCCAGGGCAACGTACTCAGGCCCCATACCTATATAAAAGAAAATAGTCAGGCATGGTGGCACATGCCTCTGGTCCTCATTGCTTAGGAGGCTGAGGTGGGAAGATCATTTAGGCCCAGAAGTTTGAGGTTACAGTAAGCTATGATCATGCCATTGCATTTCAGCCTGGGCAGCAGAGCAAGTCCTTGTCTCAAAAAAATAAATATTTTATTTTTCTGGAATATTATTTTGTGCAAGCAGAGCATAGATACATAATTTTTCACATATTACCATCTAATTGTCTCCAAAGCCTTTAAAGAATAACCCAGTATTTGAAAATGCTTTAATATATACCAGATTGGTATATCATTAGATGGATAGACAAATATTTATTAGCTTCTGGACTCTACTCAATTGCATTGATCTATCGGGCTGTTCCTATGCCAGTCACACACTTTAATTACTTTATTTTAAAGGGTATTTTGACATCTGGTAGGACAATCCCCCTCCTCCACAATTGGTTGGCTTATTTTTCTCAATTTTCGTAGCTATACTATCTCATTTATTCTTTAGTATAAACTTGAATATGAATGTGTTGAATTTCTCAAAAATTCTGAAATGTGTTATTCAAAACTCATTTAGAATTATATAAGGATAATTGATATTTGTTAAATATTGAAGGTGTCCACCATTTATTCTTTGTGACCAACTATATAAGTTGTTGCAAATTATCCATGGTTATTCTAAAATACTATATATGGTACCAATGTACAAAAATGTTTATCTATACAAAACTAAAATTGTTAATAATGCTATCCAAATATTTTCATTATTGTATGTTTTTGTCTACTTGACCTATCTCCTGTTTCAAGTGAGACATATTAAAATTTTATACCATAATTGTGTATGTTCATGTATTCCCTGACTTTGATGAATTCATCAAGTATACTTTGTTCTTGTATATTCCTTTATTTATTTGGAAATGCCATTTTACAGGTTCACTCTACTAATAAATTATTCTACTTTTAATATAACAAGCTTTTTTAAGTACAGAGAAATAAAAAGGAGAAAATGAAACAAAAATTAAGAAGAATCTCAGAATATCTCCCACCTCAAAACCCATATTATTATTTTAAATACAAACATAATACAAAGTTTTGAAAGCCAAGTCATACTGAAAGTTACAAAATGAAAACTGTAAGTCTCCCTCACTCAAGCCTAGTAACTGCAATTTTTTGTGATTCCTTCAGAAAAAATTCTATATGCCTGTATATATTTATTTACACATATAGCTGACCCTTGAATAACACAGGTTTGAACTTCACAGGTCTACTTATATCCACGTTTTTTAAAATAAATATATTGGAAAATTGTGTGGAGTATTCAACAATTTGAAAAAAATTGTGTAGCCTAAAAATATTGAAAAAACATAAAAACTATGCCATGAATGCATAAAATACTTTGTAGATATTAATGTATTTATGTGTTATTGACTGTTTATGTTACCTGTAAGGCTTCCAGTCAACAGTAGGCTTTTGGCAGTTAAGTTCAGGAGGAGTCAAAATTTATACAGGGATTTTCTATTACATGGGGAGTTGGCACCACCAATCCTTATATTGTTCTAGAGTGAATTGTATTTTAGAAGAGATAATATTAAACCTTGCTTTCTTTTTTCAATTAATACATCTCACAGATCTTCCATATGTACACATCCAGAGCTACTTAGTTCTTTCAACAATACATAGTATTTCACTATATGAATTTATTGCAATTTAACCAGTTCTCTAATATTTGAAACTTTGACTGTTTTCATTTTTTGTTATGTGCTGACATGCATGCACAAGCACACACATTCATAAACACACAAATACTACAATGAACATCTAGGTTAACATTTGGGAGAGTATTTCCTAGCATAAATTTCTAAGAATGAAATTTTTGAATCAAAATGTGTAAATGGTTTAATTATTAGATATATTATAAATTATTTTTCAGAAAATTTGCATTGACACTCCAAAAAAAAATGCACAAATTGCTCATTTCCCAACATCTCCATCAACACTGGGGTTTATTTAACATTTTTATTTTTGCTGATATGTAATAAATAGTGAAATCTCATTTTTATCTTTATTTGATTATGAGTGAAATTCAAAATGACTAAACATATATTTATTGATCATTTTTATTTATCTTTTGGCAAACTCCCTATTCATAGTTTCTACTCATTTTTAAACTGGGTTGTTCATCATTTTCTTGCTGATTCATAAGAACTTCTGTTAATTAAATAAATTATCCTGAGCCAACTAATGCAAGAAGAGAAAACCAAATACCACATGTTCTCAATTATAAGTGGGAGCTAAATGATGAGAACAAATGAACACATGAACACATAAAGGGGACCAACACACACTGGGGCCTATCAGAGGGTGGAGGGTGAGAAGAGGAAGAGGATTAGGAAAAATAACTAATGGGTACTAGACTTAATACCTGGGTGATGAAATAATCTGTATAGCAAACCCCCATGAGACAAGTTTACCTATGTAACAAACGTGCACATGTATCCCTGAATTTGAAATAAAAGTTTAAAAAAAGGAATTAGCCTTTGATTCATCTGTTGCAAATATGTTTTCCCAGTTTCTCATCATTCTATTTTTTTTTTTTTTTTTTTGAGATAGAATCTTGCTCCGTCACCCAGGCTATAGTGCAATGGTGTGATCTTGGTTCACTGCATCACTGCCGCTTCTCCTCCCAGATTCAAGAGATTCTCCAGCCTTAGCCTCCCGAGTAGCTGGGATTACAGGTACGTGCAACCATGCCTGGCTAATATTTGTATTTTTAGTAGAGATGGGGTTTCACCATGTTGGCAGGGCTGGTCTTGAACTCCTGACCACAGGTGATCCACTCACCTTGGCTTTGGCCTCCCAAAGTACTGGAATTAGAGCCGTGAGCCACCATACCCAGCCCATTCTATTTTTAGTTTTGTTTATCTCATGATTTTAGTCATATAGAAGTTTTTATTTTTATGTAGCCAAAAATATCAATCTTTTGTTTCATGACTTCTCTATTTTCCTTTACATTTTCAAAAACAAATTTTAACCCATATTTCTTTATCAATAGCAAAATTTAAACATTATTTACTACTTTCCCACAGACTGACAAGTAGTTTAAAACCTGTAACTCCCAACACTATCTTTTCTGTTCTCTTTTGTCCCCACCCAAATTTTATGGAGAAAGGTGTTGGGTGGGTACTACAATTCAGTACTTTGGGTTTCAGCAGTGTTCCGTCTTCTATTTGTCACCTTTTTTGGATTATTTTGGATGTTTTTATATCAATAATTAGGTTTTTAAATTATCTAGTAAGTATTTGCCAATTGCTTCCTCTATACCAAGCACTGTATGATATAAAATTGAGGTAGAAATTTTAAAAATTGAATAAACCCAATATTATCAATATTTAAAAAAATGTATTTTAGTAGAATGGAGGACGGGGAAGGTAAACACAAAATAAAATTCTTGCAAAATTAAGTGCCAGGAAGAATACAAATATGGTACTGAGATAAAGTTTAATAGAAGGTAAGTAGAAGGCCAGAGAAAGTGATTTTTATTCTCCAATTCCTCTTTGTCATGGTAGCTTGCTCTTATTTTACTGATGCAATAACCTATCAAGTATCACTAAAAAACTGGACCGTAATTTTCTCGAAGTTATTTTCTGTTTCCTATATTAACTCTGTTTTAATGGGGCCAAAGATGCTAATTGTTCAGCTTAATCATCTTCCATCAAACTGGATTCTGTCCATATGTCTGGTGAATTTTTCATTTTCTGTTCATATTCATAAAGCAAGTCGCAAATCGGTCAGTATACTTAGCTGATGTGGATTCTGCAATGATCATATGGATCACTAACTACCCTTGGTAAATCTCCCCTATCCAGGAACAGGAGGATCCAAAGGGCTACTGCTGTCAGTGAATGCTCTAAGCAGCTCTTCAGAAGACAGAATTTGGGTGGCATTTTTGAAAATCATTTATTTTTCTCCCCTGATACTTATTAGCAACTGCTCCTCCAACTATACCCTCTATCGGCCTCTGCTAGTAGGCCTTGTATAGCTGCCTATTTTCTGCCAGTGTGGCAGTTGCCAATGGGGAGGAGAAAAGAAGTTACTGGAAGGGTCAGCCTGTTAGAGAATGGAGGAAGTGCACCTTCACACACACTGATTTTGGGCTGCCAGAATATGAAAGGAAAACATGCTGGATAGATAGATAGTATTTCCCCCCTATATTACCCTGAGCACTGTCCACACCCAAGGAAACGTCGAGATTAATGTGCTCATATGCTAGAATCAGAAAGCCTAGCTTCAAGACACAGTATGAGCTTCAGCAAGTTACTTAAACCTATTTGAGATCACGTTTTCTCATTTGACAGGGACAACGATAGTAGAAGTTTTTAAATAAAGTTGGTGTAGGGTGTGTAGTTTAAATGAAAAAATACATGCAAAGTACGTTACATTTCCCCATGTCTTAAATCTCCTCTGTTTGTTCCATGATCCAACACGTAATAATCCAAACTGAATACTTGAATCTATAAGATTACTATATGTAACAAAAGCACAGCAGTTCAGTCCTCACATACTGTTTGTCCTTGTTGGCCTTCTTGGGATTTAAAGACATTGGTTTGTCATGACAGTCTTTCTAGGTCAGAATAAAAATGACATGTTTTATCTTAAGTTACTATGCTCAAAGGCATTTTATTTAGTCTAGTTTCCCTTGAAAAAATCATAATAAATGTCAACTGTTCAGGGTTTCTATTTATCAAACCAATGCATGGCATAATCTTCACAGTATATTTTTCTGTGTTCATTTTTTTGCTCAGATAAATCTAATTGCTGCTATATTTAAAGTTATCTTGCTAGCCAGTATCCTCAAAGTTCATCATCTACTTGAATAAATAAAATATCCAATCTTTTCAACGTGATTTTGAGTCACAATTTAAATTTTTTAAATAAAAGATTTTTATTTTCCTAATTTAAAAATGTTTGCAGGATAAAAACATATAAACAAAACCTTAAAAACAAGAAAAATATTAGGCATCTTACTGAGAAAAAAGTGTTCTTCCCCACTCCTGATGTTACCTTTCATAAGGAGGGATCTGTATTATAATAATAACCTTCAAAATCTTCGAAAGATAGCTGGTTTTCAAGTAAAATATGATCTACCAAATTTTTATATAACCTCAAAAAATAATTGCAGCAAAAATAGAGAAACAAAATATTTTTAAAGTATTAAACACTGACTTTTTGAAAGCTAGTGATTTCCACAACCAAGTAGGCTTCATCCCTGGGATGCAAGGTTGGTTCAACATACATAAATCAATAAATGTGATTCATCAAATAAACAGAACTAATGACAAAAAACACATGATTATCTCAATAAATGCAGAAAAGGGTGTTGATAAAATTCAACGCTCTTCATGTTAAAAACTCTCAATAAACTAGGTATTGAAGGAACATATCTCAAAATAATAAGAACTATCTATGACCAAACCACAGCCAACATCATACTCAATGGGCAAAAGCTGGAAGTATTCCCTTTCAAAACCAGCCCAAGACAAGGATGGCCTCTCTCATCACTCCTATTCAACACAGTATGGGAAGTTCTGGTCAGGGCAATCAAGCAAAAGAGAAAGAAATAAAGGGCATTCAAATAGGAAAAGAGGAAGTCAAACTATCCCTGTGTGCAGATGACATGACACTATATCTAAGAAACTTCATAGTCTCAGCCCAAAAGCTGCTTAAGCTGATAAGCAACTTCAGCAAAGTCTCAGTGTACAATATCAATGGGCAAAAATCACTAACATTTCTATAAATCAACAACAGTCAAGCCCAGAGCCAAATCAGGAATGCATTCCCACTTTAAAACTCCCATAAAAACATAAAATGCCTAGGAATACAGCTACCAACAGATGTGAAAACTCTCTACAAGAAGAACTACAAAATACTGCTCAAAGAAATCAGAGATGACACAAACAAAGAGAAAAACATTTCATGCTCATGGATAAACAAAATGAGAACACATGGACACAGCAAGGGGAACATCACCCAGCGGTGCCTGTTGGGGGGTGGGGGGCTAGAAGAGGGATAGCAGGGGGTGGGGGGATTTGGGAGGGATAACATTAGGAGAAATACCTAATGTAGATGATGGGGCGATGGATGCAGCAAACCACCATGGCATGTGTATACCCATGTAACAATCCTGCATGATCTGCACATGGACTCCAGAACTTAAAATATGTAAAAAAAAAAAGAAAACCTGATATTGTTAAAATGCCCATACTGCTCAAAAGAGTTTATAGATTCAATGCAGTTTCCATTCAACTACCACTGACATTCTTCACAGAACTAGAAAACACTATTTTAGAATTCACATGGAACCAAAAGAGCCCAAATAGCCAACACAATCCTAAGCAAAAGGAATGAGGCTGGAGGCAGCATGCTATCTGACTTCAAACTACACTACAGAGCTACAGTAACCAAGATAGCATGGTACTGGTACAAAAACAGATACATAAACCAATGAAACAGAATGGAGAGCCCAGAAATAAGACCACATACCTACAACTATCTGGTCTTTGACAATCCTAACAAAAACAAGCAATGCAGAAAAGACTCCCTATTCAATATATGGTGCTGGAATAACTAGTTAGCCATATGCAGAAGACTGAAACTGAACCCCTTCCTTACACCATATACAAAAATTATCTCAAGAGGGATTAAAGACTTAAATCTAAAATCAAAAACTATAAAAACCCTGGAAGACAGCCTAGGCAATATGATTCTAAACATAGAAATGGGCAGAGATTTCATGACAAAGATGGCAAAAGCAATCCCAACAAAAGCAAAAATTGACAAATGGAATCTAATTAAACTAAAGAGCTCCTGCACAGCAAAGGAAACTATCAGCAGAGTGAACAGACAACCTATTGAATGGGAGAAAAATTTTACAATCTACCCATCTGACAAAGGTCTAATATCCAGCATCTATAAGGCACATAAACAAATTTATGGGAAAAAACAAACAGCCCCATTTAAAAAAGGGCAAAAGACAGGAAAAGACACTTTTTCAAACAAGACATACATGTGGCCAACAAGCATATGAAAAAAAAAATAGCTCAGCATCACTGATCATTAGAGAAATGCAAATGAAAACCACAACTGAGATACCATCTCACACCAGTCAGAATGGCTATTAGTAAAAAGTCAAAAAATAACAGCTGCTGGGGAGGTTGCAGAAAAAAAGGATTGCTTATACACTGTTGGTGGGAGTGTAAATTTGTTTAACCATTGTGGAAAGCGTATGGTGATTCTTCATAGAGCTGAAAGCAGAACTACCATTTGTCCCAGCAATCCCATTACTGGGTATATACTCAGAGCAATATAAATCATTCTACCATAAAGATGCATGCACATGAATGTTCACTGTGTCACCATTCACAATAGCAAAGACATAGAATCAACCTAAATGCTTATCAATGACAGATTGGATAAAGAAAATGTGATATATATATACACCATAAAATACTATGCAACCGTAAAAAAGAACAAGATCGTGTCCTTTGCAGAGACACAGATGAAGCTGGAGGCTGTTATCCTTAGCAAACTAACACGGAAAAAAAAAAAAAAAAACCAAATACCACATGTTCTCCCTTATAAGTGGGAGCTAAATGATGAGAACACACAGACAAATAGAGGGGACCAACACACACTGGCACCTATGGGAGGGTGGAAGGCAGGAAGAAGGAGAGGATGAGAAAAAATAACTAATGGGTACTAGGCTTAATACTTGGGTGATGAAATAATCTCTACAACAAATTCACATGACACAAGTTTACCTATCTAAAAAATCTGCACATGTACCCCTGAAGTTAAAGTTAAGGTTTTTTAAATAACTGGTGATTTTATAGGTATATTATTTCAGACATTAAGAAAATAGATAATTAATACCCTATATAAATTGTTACAAATAATTTAAAAGGATATAAAATATTCTAATTTACTTTATGAAGTTGTTATAATCTCAACACTATGTGGTGTTTTTACATTCATGTAACACACATAAGAAGTCTGTGGCTTATAAAGTAATAAAAAGAGCATACATGCCTATCATACTGCCTGAAATATGATACATACACAATAAATGATTATCAAATGAAAATACAAGGAAAGAAGACCAAGAGACCAAACTCATTTATGCAAAATTACTAAATAAAATACTAATTCAAAAATATGATACAAAAGAATGGTAATTATTATAAATTGGCTTTTACCAAATAATTCAGTTTTAAATCTATATACTTTATGTCAATAATGTACCATTTTACTTATATGATAAACTCATTCTTATCCTATCAGTAAATCTAAAGGGAAAAAAACATTTGATAAAAATTCAGCATTCCTTATCAGTTTGAGGAGATTTTGGGCTGAGACAATGGGGTCTTCTAAATATACAATCATGTCATCTGCAAATAGAAACAATTTGGCTTCCTCTTTTCCTAATTGAATACCCTCTATTTCTTTTTTTTTGCCTGATCGTTCTGGCTAGAACTTCCAATACTATATTGAATAGGAGTGGTGAGAGAGGGCATCCTTGTCTTGTGCCAGATTTCAAAGGGAATGCTTCCAGTTTTTGCCCATTCAGTATGTTATTGGCTGTGAGTTTGTCATAAATAGCCTTTATTATTTTGTGATATGTACCATCGATAACCTAATTTATTGAGGGTTTTTAGCTAAAGGGCTAATAAATTTTGTCAAAGGCTTTCTATGCATCTATTGAGATAATCATGTGGGTTTTGCCTTTGGTTCTGTTTATGTGATGGATAGCATTATAGACTTGCATATGTTGAACCAGCCTTGCATCCCCAGAATGAAGCCTACTTGATCATGAAGAATAAGCTTTTTTATTTGCTGTTGCATTCTGTTTACCAGAACGTTATTGAAGATTTTTGTGTTGATGTTCATCATGGATATTGGCCTGAAATTTTCTTTTTTAGTTGCATCTCTGCCCGGTTTTGGTATTAGGATGATATTGGTCTCATAAGCAACTTCAGCAAAGTCTTAGGATACAAAATCAATGTGCAGAAATCACAAGCATTTCTATACATCAATAACAGACAAAAAGAGAGCCAAATCAAAAGGGAACTCCCATTCACAATTGCTACAAAGAGAATAAAATACCTAGGAATACAACTAACAAAGGATGTGAAAGACCTTTTCAAGGATAAGTACAAACCACTGCTCAAGGAAATAAGAGAGGACACAAACAGATGGAAAAAACATTCCATGCTCATAGAAGAATCAACATCATGAAAATGGCCATACTACCCAAAGTAATTTATAGATCCAATGCTATCCCCATCAAGCTAACAATGACCTTCTTCACAGAACTGGTAAAAATCACCTTAAACTTCATATGGAACCAAAAGAGAGCCCACATAGCCAAAACAATCCTAAGTAAAAGGAACAAAGCTGGAGGCATCATGCTACCTGACAAAGCTATACTACAAGGCCACAGTAATCAAAACTGCATGGAACTGCTACCAAAACAGAGATACAGACCAATGGAACAGAACAGAGGCCTCAGAGGCAACACAACACATCTACAATCATCTGATCTATGAGAAACCTGACAAAAACAAGCAATGGGGAAAGGATTCCCTGTTTAATAAATGGTGTTGGGAAAACTGGCTAGTCATGTGAAGAAAGCAGAAACTGGACCCCTTCCTGACACCTTACACTAAAATTAACTCCAGATGGATTAAAGATCTAAACAGAAGACCTAACACCATAAAAACCCTAGAAGAAAACCTAGGCAAAACCATTGAAGACATAGGCGTAGGCCAAGACTTCATGAACAAAACATCAAAAGCACTGGCAACAAAGCCAAAACAGACATATGGGATCTAATTAAACTCCAGAGCTTCTGTACAGCAAAGGAAACAATCATTAGAGTGAACTGGCAACCAACAGAATGGGGAAAAATTTTTGCAATCTACCTATCTGACAAAGGGCTAATATCCAGAATCTACAAAGACCTAAAACAGATTTACAAGAAAAAAAAAAACCCATTCAAAAGTAAGTGAAGGACATGAACAGACACTTTTCAAAAGAAGACATATATGAGGCCAACAAACATATGAAAAAATGCTCATCATCACTGGTCATTAGAGAAATGCAAATCAAAACTACATTGAGATACCATCTCACGCCAGTTAGAATGGCGATCACTTAAAAATCCAGAGACAACAGATGCTGGAGAGGATGTGGAGAAATAGGAACACTTTTACACTGTTGGTAGGAGTGTAAATTAGTTCAACCATTGCGGAAGACAATGTGGCCATTCCTCAAGGACCTAGAAATAGAAATTCCATTTGACCCAGAAATCCCATTACTGGGTATATACCCAAAGGATTATAAATTGTTCTATTATAAAGACACATGCACACGTATGTTCATTGTGACACCGTTTACAATAGCAAAGACCTGGCAGCAACCCAAATTCCCATTGATGATAGACTGAACAAGGAAAATTTGATACATATACACCATGGAGTATAATGCAGTCATAAAAAAAGATGAGTTCATGTCCTTTGTAGGCACATGGATGAATCTGGAAACCATCATTCTCAGCAAACTGACACAAGAACAGAAAATCAAACACCACATGTTCTCACTCATAGGTGGGTGTTGAACAATGAGAACACATAGACACAGGGAAGGGAGCATTACACACTGGGTTATGTCGGGGGAGACTAGGGGAGGGACAGAGGAGAGTAGGGCGTTGGGGAGGAATAACATGGGGAGAAATGCCAGATATAGGTGACGGGCAGATGGAGACAGCAAACCACATTGCCATGTGTGTACCTATGCAACCATCCTGTATGTTCTGCACATGTACCCCAGAACCTAAAGTGCAACTATATATATTTTTTTTTAATTTTTTAAATGTAGCTGAACTTAATCCTCCCTGAAAGTTTTCATTTTTAAGTGCTTATTACATGACAGTTTTGCAAAGTATTTTACATTTAATCTTACACTAACCATACGAGTTACTATTTTTATCCTCATTTTATGGGTTGAAAAACCAAAGCATAGAGAGGTTAAGTAACCTACTCCAAATCACATTACCAATAAGGGGTGGAAGCTAAATTAAAACCCAGGTTGCTTGCCTCCAAGTCCATGATCTTGACAACTGCACATGCAGTCAGCCATCAGTGCCCCAGTGTGAGAGCTGAAAGACACCTCAGATATTTGACAATCCAATTATCCTCAGTTTATTGATGAGCAAACTGAACTCCTGAAGTAAATGTTAGTTATGAGCAAGTGTGCAAAGTTAATAAAGTTTTATTTTAAAAGCATGGAAATTTAAAAAATGAATAAGGAATAGATTAACCTAAGACCATGATTACAGAAGCTCAGAAGTGCTTCTTTCTGATTCAGGTACATATAAGTCATTGTTGTCCCATCAATGCCCAGGATTTGAAGTAGACCTTTGTTTAAAAAACTCCTGTATAAAGACAAATAAAGGTCCACTTTAGGGCTTGGGCACTGGTAAGAATTCATTGAGCTGGTCTATGGTCTGTGTGGCAATGTCAGGAAGAAAAAGTCGTGCCACCCGGCTGCCGATCTCTACTAAATGACTCTCACCTCTCCCTGTACAAAGGTCTGCTAAGTCACACACAGACACCAAATGATATCTTTGGAATTAAATAGTAGCTCCTGTTGGGCCCATACCCTAGGGACACTGTTGAAGAAAGAGAAGCGATAACCTTCATAGATTCTGATACCTTAAATTCTGTACAAGGTAATTTTCAAACAATATTTTACTTAATTCTTACAGACACAACCTTATAAGGCCTTATAAAATTTAGAACTATCTAGATTTCAGTGGAGAAAACATTCATCTCAAGCTAGTCTTTTAAAAAGAATTTTTTTAAGGGAATGAGGGATTTGTTGATTTATATTAATGAAAACCTCAAGGGTAGCTTTTGCTAACCTCAGGGACAGCTTCATGCAGGGACTCAGATGGTATCACCAGATGATTATCTTAGTCTCTTAGCTTGGATTTGTTTTATTCTGAGACAATCTTAACTTCCTGTGATCATAAACTCAGCAGTTCTAGACTCATATGCCTGTTTCACATCCAGGTGAAAACAGTTTCTCTACCCTAAAATTATTAGGAATGAATCTCATTAACCTAATTATGTATCCATTATAGGGCCCATCCATGTTATTAGGGGTATGATTGGCTGAAACTCTCCTATGATTAGGAATGAAAGTGGAGGGGAAGTGATTTCACCTAAGGAAACTTAATTTTCTTTATTCTTCTAATAAAAAATGAGGAACAGATGAGGAAACTGGAGCTCAGAGAGGTTAAGTGATTTTACCAAGGTTTTACAGCTAATGACTGGGAAAAGAGGAATTAGATCCTAATCTTGTTTGACCCCAATATCCATGTTCCTGTTACCACACCATACTGTCTTAATAAATGCACTTTAACTGGAATTGTCAAGAAAATGCAAAACTTGAATTTAAGCATGATACCAATCAGTCACCCTAATGAAAGGGAATGCCTACACAAATCATCCCAAGCAGAAACAAATTTAGAAATCTTCTCTGTTTGGCTTTGGAATATTTTTTTAATCACTGTCACAGCAGATGTACCTTTCTATTAAATAAGGTTCTTGGGGACCATACTGAATGAACAGCAGGGGAAAGAATTTTGGGCCATTTACGGAATAAAGTTTCAAAGATTTAAAATCATATTTATCCATGCATGTGTCTCTTATTGAATATATTGATTCTGAGTCAGAAAAAAATGCACATACATGGAAATTTTCTAAGTCAATCCCATTTGTTTATAATGCATAAAGAGTACAATCCTTGAAGAAAAATGCATTTTAATCAGTGTCACCACTTGCTGTGCAACTCTGAGCAATCTTTGCTCTGCTCTTCTGTGAAGCTACCATATAGTTCATAGTTGATCTAAGAATTAGATAAAATCACATGTATAAAGTGCATAGAACATAGTAGGTGCTCAAGAAAGATAAATTTAATAGCTTTCTGTTTTCCTCATTGGCTTATATTCTAAATTCAGAAACAAGGTGACTTGTGCTCATACATCTTCCATAGGCAGTAATTTCTACACTTTAACTTTCTCTTAACTTGTGTCCCCAGTGGTCGCCAAATAAGCAATAACCTGTCATTAAAAACTTACATGCCTTAAGAAGTGCTCCCCTTTTTAAGAATCTCATAGAGAGTTCCTTTGCAAAATTAAAGTTTGTCATGTAGTAAATCAATCCGTAATTTATGTTTTCCATCTGTATGTGTTTCCACGTTAAGGTATGTTGTACTCCCTTTAAATCCTGTGTAATGTGTTATCCTGCATAACAATTTACAGGCTTCTCTTTCAGAGACCTTTTGAACAGAAATGGCTTCATTTTATCAAACTTGTTGTTTAAGGGAAATGTGCTAAACGGATTCTTACCACCTCTTTAAATAAAAACATATTTATGAAGGGGAAAAGGCTGAAGGTCTGAGATTGGATCAGCACTAATGCACTAATGTCACAGAAACAGCCCAGAAAGAGCAAAAAATTCAATAGGGGAAAAATATTTGGTAATTACAGCATCCCAGCTTTATGGCATTAATAATGCTTAAGGGACACTGAGATTTACACACACTATTCAATAGTCTAGTTAAGGAAGAGTACAGCATTTAATCATGAGAGGGAGAAGGATAATGTTCTCTGATACATTATTGTTGTGATTACATAGCACAGGGCCAAAATACATCTGAAAGTCATTTCTTTCCATTTCATTACAGTTTACAAATTCCATGCCTAATTTTAAACATTAGCACTCCAGGCTAGATGTATAACAGCCTCTATCCAATCCTATGAGCCATTACAACAGAGTTTATAGTATCATCCACACAAGCCTGCTGGAGCCACATTCTGCTCACGAAACACAGGGCTATAAAGCAGATGGGGGTCCAGGGATAGCCACCGACAAGCTAAGCTGAGAAAGCAGCACTAAAACATCATATTAGTTGAAAGTCTATGATAGACAGGACATCAGTTTATACAACTGAAGCAGTACCATGAACCAGAATGTGGGGGACACCAAAGCTGAATTTAAGGGATTAATAGGCAAAAGAGGGGGGGTGAAGTGGTTTTTGTAAGCCTTCATTTAAATAACAAAATACTGGAAAACACATCTTATTTAAGAAAACAATCACTCTATAATATTGAAGTCTCTGAGATCCCTTAACAGCTACATTTTTCTGATAAATAAGTACAATTTCTGTTTAATTTGTGCCATCTCAGGTGCTTTAAAATCCCACTGGAATATCATAACAGTCCCTCCAAATAACTGAAGCATTAACAATAGAGAGAAACTGGCCAGAAAAAGGTTAATGCAGTGTCCAGTAAAAAGAAAAAAAAACACAAGGAGAAGTGAAAAATTCTCTTTCTAAATAAACTTGCTAATGCTAAAAATAATCAGTATCAATTTGGAACGCACTAACTTGGAATTCTTGAAAATCTGGATCAAAACAAAGTTATGGATTAATATTATACTAATATTTTTTAAATATTGGTGAGCTAACAATGGAAGAAATATGATATAATTGCATGTTGAACCTACTTACAAAAATTAGACACTATAGCAGCACTAACTATAATCGAATAATTGGCATTCTAATTACAAGTAATTCTTATATTTATTAAAGCAAGCTTAGCAAGGCCTCTACTTGATGGCACTGTAAACTTACTGTTTGTTCTCAAAACTAACACAATTTACCTTTTAAAACACAGTTTTGCACTCACTGAATGGCCTGGATAATTGTTCCCAGTCTATTAGGAGGCAGAATAAGCAGATTTTATACAATACCATACACACATAGAAAAATAAAAATGAATGCAGCAGATACATTAAAATGTAAATAATGCATAAGACTAGATGATGAAATTGCATGTTAGTTTCTTTGTGCTTCTCTTTATTTTCTGGAGTTTCTACAATGAGGCTGCATTTCTACTGCATCGGGGTGGTGGGGAAAGGTTTTAGTGGTCATTTTGAAGTGGAGTGGCTTTCTCCTTTCTATCCAGCCTACACAAACTCTTAGATCATTTTCCCTGCAAATAAGTATTTGAGCATGTCATTCTCTGTTAAGTAAATAAATGTTTTAAAAATCTTTAATGCTACGCCTACCCTGCCTACAGATTTAACTACAAATTCCTCAGCTCAGCATGCAAAGCCCTATTCAATATGATTCCAAATTCTCTTTCCAGGCTCATCTCCCACCATACACTACAGGAATTCTGCATTGCAGAAAAACATTCCTTATGTGTGCCAGATTTTTGCTCTGACTCCTCTTGCTTAGACAGGCCTTCTGTGCATCTTTGCTTATTAAATCATACCCATTCTCCAAAGCCCATCTAAATGCCACAACCCCCAGGAACATTTTCAGATGTATCCAGTTACATGGGATTCCTCCCTCCTTTAAACTGCCATAGTGTTTTGTTCATTCCTGTTATGACATTTCTTACATCCTGCCTTATTATACTTACTTGCATAATTATCTTCTCCCCAGCCAAGCCTGAGAGAGCCTGGAGGAAAGGACTGGAACTTACTCACTGTTGTATTGCCCACAGGGGCTAGCAGAGTGCTTTTGTAAAATAGCAATATTGGATGAACGTAATTCAACCCAATGCTGCTGCAATAAACACGTTTGTTGTGAGGTTAAATTATGAGAAGACTGAGCTAAATATTTTGGGCAAACAAAGCAAGGTAAGAACTGTAACAAAAAATACTAAGTTAATCCAATCTTATTATAACTTTTGTTATAGTAAGAACTGTAACAAAAGAATACTAAGTTAATCTAATCTAAGTTCAGAGAGGTAATATGATTTGTTGTACCTCAGACTTTTAATGATCTATAGTGCTAGGATAAGAATGTGCCACAAACTTATCTGTCCTCAAGGCAAGCCTGAGAGCATCAACAATTGGGAAAAAAAAAAAAAAAAAAAGCCAGTAATTACCCAATCTAAGATTCTAGAATGGAAGTTTTCACACATTTTGCTGACACCAATAAATAAATAAATAAACAAATTTTAAAAATATGTGGTCAAGAAAAGTGAATTGAGAAGGAAGAAAAAAGAAAAGACAGCTGGTAACTTACTTTCTCTGAATCCCCAGTCCTGAATACAAAACCTATCACATAAGTGATTAATTAACATGTTGAACTAAACTGAACTCCTACCATGACAAAAAATAAAGCATATTAAGATTAACAGTTGCTCAAATATCCTTGTTGGAACAAGGGTTAACAATTATTTGTATTTAGCATTTACTTAACATTTAGTATTTGTCCTTATTATTCATGTAGTCCAACCATTTTATAGATGGCTACCTGTTTATCTGTAGGAAACCAAAAAAACCCTTAAAACCCAGAAATGAATCAAGCCTAAGACTTTGCCTCTCAATTAAATTTGCTTTGGGCAGGCTCTTCTCAAAGCTAGCAGTCTCAAAGCATGATTTCCCTCACGGATTTCTTAAGTAGCGGGATTTCAAAACTGAGTCCAGAGCCAAAACAAATACCTGCAACCAAAGCCAGCAGGAGGCATCTTCTCACTCTGTCTCTCTCCCTCTCCCTCTCTCTCTCTCCCTCTCCCTCTCTCTCTCTCTCTCTCTGTGTGTGTGTGTGTGTGTGTGTGTGTGTGTGTGTGTGTGTGTGACAGAGAAGGAATTTGTGACAGAGAGAGAATAAAGAGAGAGAGAGAGGTTTTAAAGTGGCATTTGATTTTCAAATAATTTTTTTTTAATAAAAAGGGAAAAGTGATTTTTCTTTTTAATGAAAAGAAGAAAAATAATATTTTCTGTAGCAAGGTGTGAAATGACTAAAAAGACCAAAAGTGACATGTAGAGCATGATTGGCTTACATATCTCAAAATATGAATTCAGTTATTTGAGTGTAGGAAACTAAATATTTCAGTTCAAAGTTCTTTTGCATCTGTCTTTAGAAGCCAGCATTTACACTTCATCATAAAAGTGCTCTCTTGTCACAAGTAACTGAGCCTGAAATCAGATGAACAGCATTATGGCTTGTGTATCATACATGTAAAACAAATTAGCTTTCTTGATTTATCGTGGCAAAAAGTGATAGTTTTTGAAAACCAGACTCTGCTGAGAAATTGACCTTTCAGTCTACAAACATACCATTTAATTTACAAGAGAAGTAAACCCTTTTGAATTGTATTTACCCAGTTACTTTAATAAAGGTTAGGCCTTTCAAAAAGAATTGTAAATGTGGCATTTAGCTTCTCATATTTTTCAAAGCATTACTTGAATCTTGGGATTCAAAAGAAACCACCAAGAAAATAATAAAAAAGTAACATTGGAGTTCCCCTCAGTGTGAAATAAAATGCAGTCTACAGATTAAAATTACAGATTTAAATTTTCACATTTCGAAGACTCACTAGCCTCATTGTGTTTCAGGAAATGTCATTAACGTCTCCTTTGGGGAAAAGATGGCTGATACATTCATTAATTCATTCATAAAGCAAAGCTTATTACTGATACACACTGGTATTAGTTACTGAAAGCTGATGATTATTAAAATGCAGAAGTACCATCGGGTAATGAAAAATGCAGTAATTAAAATCCAAGAGGTTAAATCTCAGACTAAAATTGAGAAAGGTTTTATTTTACTTATGGTTCTATACAAAACAATTCTTATGTGAGAGTTACTGTTAAACCACTGTATTTTCAAATATTCAGCTATTTACTAATTTGACAAATATCTGTCATGTGTCTAGTACACGCATAGTGCCCTCTTACAAAATGAGTTACACTTCTATTGTCATTGAGTTTGATTCAAATTGCCTTAATATAACAAAATCTTGTTAAGAACACAGCTTATAATGAAAAGAATGTCACTCTGGAAACAAATATATGGTAGTTCCAATCTTGGCTCCACCATTTTCCAGCTGTGTGACTTTAGGCAAGCTACTCCACCCCTCTTACCTTCAGTTGCCTTATTTCTAAAATAAAAATAACAATTCCTATCTGAGTATGTTACTGAGGCAATAATGTAGGTAAACAGTACAATGCCTTGCACTTTGTAAATATTCAATAAATGTTAAGGTTCTTTTTTTCTTTCCTTCCTACCTGTACAAAATAAGTGAATAAATCAAATCTATGTGATCGAACTAAGTAAAAATAATTAAAGCAGTTTAATTCAGTGGGAAAATAAAGCCTGAGTATGTCATTTGGACTACTTAATACATAAGTTTATTTCTATTCCCCCAGAAAACTATTAAAATATACAGGAGTTTTTGATGCATGACATTCCTTCAGAACCAATGGCAAAAAGCCATGACAAGTGGGTAATTCCTAAGAGTTATGTTTCGGAATGCCTATAAAAGGCTCTCAATGTCACTATCTAAATTTGGTAAGATTTCTTCATTTCTGGGAAGACATCAGCATTAGTCAATTCATGTCTGCATATAAAGCTGTCCCAGGCACATTTTGGAATAATTGTCTTATAGTGCAAATAGGCTATCTGAGAGTCAGGCTTTCACTCTGGGCTGTCCAACATATTACCTAAGATATATGGTAGAAAACCAGGTATGAGAATTACACAATTATCCTAATATCTCTGCCTTTGATATCTAAGTCTTTGACCACCTATTTTTACCACCAGAATAGCTCTGTGTATTTGCACATGCTTTGAAATAGCTAAATACCATCAGCCTTTGTCTTAGGGTTGGTGATCACCAATCCTTCTGGCTACATCTAGCCACTGGTACTGTTAGACTCCCTAGACTGTAAACCATCCCGGTTACCCCATGGTTTATGTTGACCTTTTTGGACTTGATTCCATTTCTGCATAGATTTATGGTATCTGCCAGACTCCTCTATTTGGCTGTATTTAGCATCTAAGTGTCTCCTGGCCAGGGTCGATTCCAAGTTCTCACAATCCTATCTTGGTTCTTCTATATTCAAATTTCTTAAACTGCTGCAACCCCAAAACACTTCCAAGGGCTTTCAGAATATAAATGATTTAACAAAAGTATTTGGGTGTGGAAGTAGGTGGGTACACATACGATTGGTCATCAAATAGAGCATATTAAAGAAAGAGGTGGAAAATTTGGTCTAACAGAATTAACCAGAGAATGGAATGGTTCAATATATTACTGACAAATTAATGCTAATCTTATGATTTACTAACATCAAGGCAACTTAGAAAAATATTTCATTAAATTTTAAAGTAACACAATTCATAACTCACAAATTATGTTCTCTAGGAAGTTATATAAATTTTTTAAATTATAGTTATGAAAATAGCTTAAGCTATCTCCTGCCTGTTAGGTCTGATTCCCTAAATCTCTCCTGTGATAGTTTCAGTAGGAAAGGATATATTGTTCTTTTGTAAACTGTTCCCAGAAATCTAGCAGTAAACAAGGTGCGAGAGACTGGCCCTAAGGTAGTATCAGAATACCATGACAACATGCCAGGCATTTTCTCTGAGAATATTTTCCTGAGTTTTTCTTCAACTGAACATTAAGAATCCTTTCCCACCTTTCAGCTATCCACAGTACCACACAGTCATCATTCCACATTTTCCCCTTTCCTGGTCTTGGCCTATAATCACTTTCACAGTTATTAGTCACACAGAATTCAGAAGTCATAAAATGTGGACCTGAAGTCCAGACATGTTTCGTTTGGACTGCATGATATTATTCTAAATCATGGATGTGAATGCTCTTAAACTGCATGGGTGCTCTCCAGTTTGCATAGTCCCCACAAATTCTTATTGTAGAACCAGCCAACTTCCGACATTATATTATCTGTTAATCTAATGAGTATTTTGTTTTACCAGGGCTTGATGACTACTTTGTTGCTAGTTCATTCTGACTACAGTCCTTATAGCAGCCTCCATCCTTCTTGCAAACCTCAGGGCAATCACAGAACTTTCTATTATAACTACTCCAGTGATTTCATTCCAACGGGGCCAATGCGCCCATTGCTATTGGTCTTTATCTCTAATTGCCTCTCTATAGCTCAACCTATAGTAAGCAAAAAGGAGAATGAATGAACCAAATATCCTAAGGAAACTAATTAGCATATTAGTATTAGGGGTCCACACAGGATAGAGCTATATCCCAGAGGTCATGCAACACAAGAAAGACTGGTGTCCACCAATCACCAGCTTTCAAAGAGCAAGGTCAAGGTAGGAACTATTGCTGGCTGGGACGCATCTTTAGCAACTGCTGAATGTCAGTCAAGCGAACAAAATCAAAACTTTTATCCATATTTGGTCCTCAAGGGAGATTCAGAGAATAAATCTCAGTACAAGGAGAACCCTAAACTAATAAAAGGGATTGGAATTGTGTGGGCCAAGTAGTTGTCTTGTCTTATTTATGTATGTGCGTTGTTTTGAGTTAATTAAAATTAATTAAAATTATCTTCAAGACAATAATAATGGCTCTTCTCTTTCTTGTCACATAATTGATGTTTTCCCCTCTTCTTCAATATTCTTGATGAAGAAGGCTTGATGCTTCCTAGAAGGTTCTCAGCACTTAGCTCAATGTTATACACATAGCAAGGTGTATTAGATATCTTCTTTTTACATGCCCCTCCAACCTCAGCACCTCTCTTTATGTTTTTCTACCTTGCTGTCTGCCATTGTAAGGATCCTTTGCCCTCTGGCTGCCAGTTTGGCTCAGCTAAAGAGAAGTTCCAGTAGAAAATTGGAGGGAGAAAAAAGAGTAAGGTTACAGCATTTATTCTCCTGATTCCCTCACTGCAGGGTCACCTTGGGATAGCTATGTTCCTCAATAAAAAAATTACTACTCCTCTCAACAAGGACAGCTCTCCTCCACTCTTTCCTTCAGGTGGTGGTATATACACCTTCCCCTCCTCTTTTGGTCCTTCATCTTTATGTGGAAGCACCTCCACAGTTACTAATGCCTCACTTCTGATTATCCCTTATGCTGCCTTACTCCCCATCCACACCTTTTTACTTAATCCCTATGTACATAAATTCTGAAAAAATTATCCCAACAGAAGAATGCCCTCTCTTTTCTGTAAGACCCTGACAAATAAACAGGTGCTCTGAAAAATTTTTTGAATGAATGAATGAATCCTTTTGGGAGTAATATAGCTATAGTATCCTCAAATGAATCCAGAAATTCTTCACCAGTTAATCACAGCTCTCTGTGCTGATTTACATTTGTCTTGAATGCCCCTAATAAAACACAGACCCCTTGAAGACAAGGGATGCATTGGGTAAAGCCATGTCCTGGCAAAAATCTACATATTAAGTTTGGCTAGAGACTTCAAAGGGTATACCCAGCTGCAAGTGATGGGAGGATATCCAATCTGGCAGGCAGAGCAGGACATCTAAAGGATGAACAATAGGTAATAGCTATCAATTGGAATCAGCGGGCCCAATGCAAAATTAATAGCTGTCTCCTGATTGGTATTTCATGTATTAGTTCACTTGCTCATCCATTCATTTGTTTAGAGTGTCACCTATTAAATAAACTTCACTGAGTAGATGAAAAGACTTTAAGAGAATACTAGGAAAATTGAGATAAATGAGACATAGTTCCTGTGCTCAGATTATTTATATGGAAACAGAAAATCCAAAGAAATGGTGATATTTAGATAGTCCCTAAAGCTAACTGTCTACTGACCTGTGAGCAGCTAGCAGGGCCTAATCACTGGGCTGGAATTCAGGGAGTATTCACACTGTGGTGGGAGTGGCAGAGGTGCTGACAAAATCTAGACTGGGGCAATCTTAGCGGAATGAAGACACTGGGCAGGCTACCAAAGTAAGGTCTTAAGCACTGGGAACAAGACATTAATCAGAGCCAAGACACAAAGTAAAGACTGGCTCTCAGAATAAGACAGCTGGCCAATTATGAGAATGGAAGGAAAAGGTCAGGGCTAGCCTAGCAATAAGGAGAATTGAGAATGAGTACAAAAATATTGGTCTGGAACTGCTGAAACCCTCTGGCAGGGATACATATGAGAATCAAAATGAACTGTCCCCTACTGCCGATGGAAGGAGGGGGCCAGAGGGGATCCCCACAGAGAAGAAAAGAGGGACAGCGAGGCTTATCAATTAGTACTGGGTCCATGTGGATAGCTGACTGGCTGGTAACTTACCCCTCAGAGGGTTGTCAGAATAGATTAGATAGTTACAAAATGCCTTTTTCTTGGAACACAGTACCTTGTAAAATCGGAGGTGCATCATCAACTCAATAAAGAGAATTCAAATATCACACATTCAGACAGTCATAGCATTTATAGAGTTAATGCAGGCTTACAGCATTTAGCACCATAAATGTCCTTGAAAACTGTACATTTCTTTTTTCAAAATTAAATCATTTTAAATCCACTATGGGGACTTGCTATTAAAGTAAACCATGAGGTTAAGTCTTTTGTAAAGCTGAGACTCTCTTGTTTTCTGTGAATAATTTCCCTCCTGATTATATTTGTATATTTGTGTATTAGATCCCCTTACAGTGATAAGCATTCGGCATGAGGGGTGATATTGGACTGAGATACCAGTCATGAGAATTCAACATACCCCACACTGCCAGACTGGGGATGTGACATTCAAACAGCAGTGATTCAATGTTCTTCCATTGCCTCACAGCGCAAACAAGAAAGACACAACTTTGCAGACAAATTTACAGACGTTCCAAAGCAAAACATGGTCTTTCAAATCCAGAACAAGAATGTGTGATGATAGCAAGACCATGTCCAGTGAGGGTGGAGACTGGAGAAGACTTTACCACAGAAGCATCAGCAGCATTCACTCAGAACATGGGGCAAAGAGAAGTGACACAGAGGGGGCCCAGGGGTAGTGTTGGGAACATAAACAGAAATCAGTCATGTAAAGCTCAGTTGGTACCTGAATTCAAACTAATAAAATTGGTGATAAGGCAGGAACATAAACAGCAGAAGAGGTGCTGGAGAAAGAAGCTTCATAACTAAGACTGAGAATAATCTGGAAAATTGGATTCATCTGGGATGATCAATGATCTGTGTGATGGGACTAACGGGTTTCGCTGAATGCACGACTTTCATTGCCAAGACAAGGTATACTGAGATGGTTAGTCATGCTTGGTGCATTAAGTCTTAGGCAGTAGTTAACGAGCCATGTAGAGATAAAGATGTGAATATTTAACATAGTCACTCATAGAATCTACAAATACCATTTAATCACCACTCCTCGTGTATTAGTTTCTTATTGCTGCTATAACGAAGTGTGACTGATTTGGTGGCTTACAACAATACACATTTATTAGCTTATAACTCTAGAGGGCAGAAATCAGAAATAAGTATTACTAGGCTGAAACCCAGGTATCAACAGGGCTGCTCTCACTCGAGGTTCTAAGGCAGAATCTATTTTCTTGCCTTTTCCAGCATCTGGAGCTACATTCCTTGTATTCCTTAACTTCTTCCAGCTTCAAAGCTAGTGGTGTGGCATCTCCATGTCTCTCTACTTCATATTAACATTACCTCCTGTCTCTAGCTCCTCCTGCACCTTTAAGATCCTTGTGGTTACATCAGACCCACCCAGATAATCCAGGACAATCTCACCACTTTAAAGATTCTTAACTTGATCACATTTGCAAAGTCCTTTGTTGTCCTATAAGGTAACATTCACAGGCTCTGGAGATTACAACACGGACTTATTTAGACGGGCCCAAAAGACCAGTTTGGGGACTGGAGGTGGGAAGCACGCCAGAGACATGAGAGAATAGTGATAGTTAGCATGGCTCCTTTACCTCTATCCAACCCTGCCTGTGTGTTCCCCAAAGATGACAACTCTCAGGAGTGAGAAAAAGAGGAGACAGCAAGAAAAGAAGGCAATTGGGAAGAACACCAGAGGCTCTGATTTAGCCACACTTGCCACTCTCAGAACATGTGAATCATATTTTGACTCCAAGTTTTACTTCAATTGTCTGCTTCCCTCATGCCATATTTGCACAGTGTTTTCCAGTCCATTAAGTGCTTTAGCTACAGTTTAACAATCCTCACAGCAGCCTTGCTAGCTACTTAATATTTCCTAGATCTTGCAGACAGGAAAATTGACCACAAAAGTCAAGCAACTGGCCCAAGATCACCCATCTCCAAAGTATAGAACCAGTACTCAGAAGAATAAAGTGAAAAGCAAGTTCTTAGAGAATTTAGAATGGAGTACTCTATATTCCCCACCCAACAAATGCTGACAGAGGAGAGACATGTGCTAGTGGGTAAGCACCAAGGACACACAGCAAACAGCAGACCAAGAGAAAGAAGAGCAGGAATACTTGCCTCCTATTCTAACAAGCCCAATAAAAGGGGGTTAGAACTCTAGCACTTAATTTGTTTGTTCCTCCCAGATGGGAGGCTAATACCATATTATTTATCCAAAGCTGTAGAAAACTGTCTTAGGAAAATTTACCACAGTCACCAAATGCTTGCTAACAAATCAGTTACTTTGCTTTTTGAGAGGTCAATAAACAGTATATATAGCTATTTCAAAAAGCCAAAATACTCCCTAATACAGAAAGAAGGTAAGAGAGGATAAATGATTCAAAGGAGGTAAATAAAGTAGAAAGATAAGGTTCAGCCATGTGAAGTAAATGACAACCCAGTTGTACTAAGGCTGAGTCAGCATAAACTGGAAACACATCCCAGGGGACTGGGATCTGTTAACATCAAATAGACCAATTGGTTTTCATTTTCTATGATCCAGGAAAGAATTAATTAATCTGGCAAACATCTAATCTATGTTGAGCCCTTACTGTGTTCCAGCCTACTCACTAGATTAACCTCATATATGTTTGTTAATTTAATCCTCCCAGCAGTTTTGCAAGGTAAGTGTTGCTACATGCACATTCCTTACGATGACAGACTACATATACGTTGGTGGTCACGTAAGATTGTAATGGAAGGGAAAAGTTCCTTTTACCTAGTCAGGTTGTAGCCATCATATTGTAGTGCAATGTATTACCTTTTCTATGTTTGTATGTTTCCATACACAAATACTTACCATTGTATTACAATTGCCTGCAGTCTTCAGTACAGTCACATAATGTACCAGTTTGTAGCCTAGAAGCAATAGGCTATACCATATAGCCTATTGTTCACATAGCCTGATTTTCACACAATGTCAAAATCACCTAATGTCACATTTTTTAGAAAGTATGCCCATCATTAAGCAATTCATGACTGTTTTTCTATTTGGAAGATTAATAAACATTTGGAGAAAGACTGAACAACTCACCCAATCACAAAGTTAATAAGTGATAAAGCTAGGAGGTAAACCCTGGTCTTCTGCCTCAAAGTCCTATGTCCTTGCTAGTACAGAACAGGTACTTTATAACAATGTCTACTTTTGAATCTGTTAAGATGCCTCACTTTCAACCAATGTTACTGAAAAGGATGAGGTCTGGGTAAACATAGATTAAAATACAGTCAGCACAGAATTCAGTAGGCTGCTTTATGTATAGAAAGTATCTCCTCATCATATATCCAGTCCACAAAGAAATAACTCTAACAGGTAGACAACTGCATTAATAGACATATTACAGAACGAACAGACTAGGAAATAATACCTGTAGAAAATTGTAGCTCATAGCCTTCACCCATATATCAATTAATGCTTACAAATACACTTACCAGTATAGGACTGAAACACAAGACCAAATTATTCTGGGAAATTAAGCTATAATGTCCCCATTTGTAGAACTACAGTACCTATTTTCTGAATAGCTTCTTCATTCATTTGTCTCCAAATAAGAAAAGTAACTGTCTTCATTCCAGAGATGGGTAGAGTAATGAGGATTAAGAGGAGAGGCTAGGATTCCCCATCGATTGGCATGCCATTCTGAATAACTTTTAGAATTTGATGCAAGTTGAATAGCAAGGACAATATATTAAGAACACTCCTTTCCACCTGTTCCCATTTTCTGTGTAGAAATCAGCCAGACTACTTTAGCTTTCAGAAAAAATAATCCCTAAAGGGGTTTCTGCTTCCCAGACAAAGGAGAGAAATTTGGAACGAGACACTGAGTATGGGGAAATAGATAATTTCAAACAATTTGAAAGAGGGAAATAAAAGTGTAATTCAAGAAACAGAAATGGTCAAAGTAGTTGTCTTGCTAAACTCTTCAACTCACTTTTAAAAAATTAGTCTGAATAAGTCAGAACAAGGTAAGTCATGGTTAAAAAATCAAATGGAATCTGGGCTAAGTGTGGTGGCTCATGCCCATTATCTTAGCACTTTGGGAGGCTGAGGTGGGAGGATTGCTTGAGCTCACGAATTTGAGACCAAGCTGGGCAACATGGCAAGACCCCGTCTCTAAAACAAATAAATAAAATAAACTAAGAAATCAAACGAAATCCTATAGTGAAATACAGAATGATTCCAATCATGAGCCAAGAAACAGAATATAGTGCAGGTTCCCTCTGGGGCTTCTCCTCAGGACATGGTAGGCCCTAGATACTCCTTTTATCTTTCTTTAATCAGTCTTCTTCTAGCACTTCCTTCACATGGTGCACAGTGCCTAGCAGCCCCACTATGCCCTGGGAGGCAGAATTCAGTGGGATTCAAATTGCTTCATAGAATACCAGAATTTATTCTTCTTTTCCAATTGTAACTTTGACCCCTTGACCACCCTTTCTTCGTTCCCCCTCTCTCGTACCCTCCCCAATGTCTAGTAACCACTGTTCTATTTTCTACTTCTATGAGATCTTCGTGATGGATATACTAATTCCTCAGATATGATCATTACACAATGTATACATGTATTGAAACATCACATTGTACACTATAAATATGTACAATTATTGTGTCAATTACAAATAAAAACAATAAAAGTAATATGAAATAGTGACATAAAGGCCTCCTGATAGGGCCTGTCCCCTTACCCCTGACACGCTTTTCAATGGCAATAACTTGTAGTCAGTATCCAGCTAATGTATTACCTCATAAATTCTCCTGCTTTGACCCAAAGGAGTGTTGCTAATAGGGAAATGTCAGACAATGAGATTGACTTTGTTGGGTTACTAAGATGAAATTTAAATAGTAAAAACCAATAACTATCTAGTTGAGAATCCCCCCTGCATTTTAATGTTAGATTACTGACTAGAGGGGCTTCTAAAACTTTATCAAAAACCAAAGAAAGTACTTTTGCTGAAAAAGTGATGGGACTTTTCTAACTCTGACTTCCTTTTTGGCCCAGGCTTCAAGGTACTCTTGAAATGTCAAACACTGGATTGTCAGGAAAGAGACCATCCCTAAAATCCTAAGGAGGACTGGATTTGAGAGGAATTTGAAAAGTCAAAAGTAAACAAACTAACTAAATTCCCTACAGGCCCTCTGTATTAGGCCATTCTTGCATTTCTATAAAGAAGTACCTGAGACTAGGTAACTTAAAAGAGGCTTAATTGGCTTAGGGTTCTGCAGGCTTTATGGTGCTGGTATCTGCTTCAGCTTCTGGGGATGACTCTGGAAACTTACAATCATGGCTGAAGATGAAGGAGTAACAAGCATGTCACATGGTGAAAGCAGGAACAAGCCGGAAAGTGGGGGTAGGAGGTGCCACATAATTTTTAATGACCAGATCACTGGAGAATCTTCTCACTATCACTAAGACAGCACCAAGCTATGAGTGATCTGCCATGATCCAAAACCTCTCACCTGTCCCCACCTCCAGCAATGAGGATTACAATTCAACATGAGATTTGGGCGGGGACAAATATTCAAACTATATCACCCTCCAGGTTACCAGCATCCTCATTACTTTACTTTTATGAACCAGAGACCACTATCAAATGCAAAAATGTTTGAGAAAGCTATGGCATTAGGACACCTGCAGGCACTGTTTCAAAAATTTTAGATATTAAATTAGATTGTATTGGGGAGTCATTCCTAAACAAAAAGTCCCAGGGCCTCAACATTATAATGGGCAAAAAGAAAAAGGCTTATTTACTTTCTAGGTACTATACCCTGAAGAAAGTGTGTGTGTGTGTGTGTGTGTGTGTATGTGTGTGTGTGTGTGTGTGTTGGGAAAGGCGGATAAAGAAGGTAGAGAGGAAGGAAAAAAGAAATACTGAAAGTGATGGGGCATTTAAGGAAAAGGTCATTAACTTCCCTGTCTGCCTGGGTATAGTCCAGGTGTCAGTGGAAGAAAAGGAGGTTTACAAGCTTCCCAAAGCCCCCTCCTTAGGCTTGAGGACTCCCTCTATTAGGCTATCATTAAAAATGCTATTTCAGTCAAGTCATCTGCTGCGAGTTTATAGGGAAAGTCAATAATAAATCTCCAAACCAACGGAAAGAGAGTTTAAGTTATATTTTAAATCAAACTTCTGCCACGTCATGTATCAGCTGGAGAGAATGACACTCTCCAGCATAAGACTAGCAGAGTCCAGCTGAGTAGGTGAGTAGGTATCTTATAAAACTTCAGAAAATTGCTGTACCCACAACAACTGTCAACCCCAAAATAAAGCACTTTCTAATTATAGATGAATAAATAAAGCTAATCTCAACTATATTTCCAGAATAAAGTCCTAATTGGCTTTCTGTTGATTTGCTCTTCAATAATGTAAGTAATTGTTTTAAAGCAAGATATATCATATAATCAAAGTGGTATCTCTGTTTACAAAAATGTCTCATTGCATGAGGAAAAATGAGACCACTTGATAATTATGGAATATTGACTATTATTACCTTCATGTCTGTCATTAGAGGTGGCTACATTCTGAAATATGTCCTGAAAAACTCAACAGAATATTTGCCATAATCTATTAAAACCATTTCTCTCTCTCTTTCTCTCTCTCTCTCTCTGGCTACTCACTGCCTTTTCTCATCTTGCTCCTTTCTGTCTTTTTTCTCGCTCCTTTTCTCTCTCCCTGCATCCATTCGTCTCTCATTTATACCAACCATTTCAGTACTTGAAGGAAGCTCAGATTTAAACTGTCTGACCTCTGCAGAGGTCCAGGTCTCAGAAAAATCTACTGCACTGGATTTGATATAACCAGAAGAAATAAAATTTGATGAATAGTAAAAGAGAACTGTTCTGACTAAGGGCAGAATGGAATGGCACTGAGAAAGTAAGAAACTAAAAGATAGGCATGTTCCCATTGAGCAAGCAAAGAACAAGCTCTATAATCAAAGGTTGTTTGAAAATCTCAATGTACAGTGTAACATCAATGGCTAGCTGGAAGACAGGCAAGCAAACTCTTGTCAATGTGGATACTAGTAACTAGGGATGGAGATCAGTGAAGAATTGGAAATATGATTTTGATGAGAAAATATTTTAAAACTCTTTTTGTTCCTCCAGATATTTTTAAAGTTTTAAAGAGACAGAGAGAAAGAAAGAGACAGAGAAGAGAGAGATCATAATTTTTTTTATTTTCAAACCAAAACGAGAGAATGTACTTTTGGGCTTTAATCACCTCTTAAATATGTGATTTGCGGTAAAGACTCCGTTTATGTCATGGCCCAACCAAGAAATCAGAAACCATTTTAGACAGAGTCCTTGAAATAGAAGATACTTAAGAGGAGCTAAGAAGCCAAATAGAGGAAAGGGGGATAACCTAGAGATTAGCAACAGCAGCAGCCCACTCCTACTCCTAGAACCGAAAAAACAAAGAGAGAAGGTGGTGTTACCAGAGCCCTGAAGCCAGAGTCACCTAGAAGAAGCTAGAACTACAGCAGGTCCGTCTGGTGAGAGCTGGAGCCACAGAGGAAACGCAGTCACTGCTGAAGGTGCTGCCCCAGGCTGGAGGATGAGGGAGCAGTAAGAAATATTCTTGCCTCTTCCTACCTCCCACCTTCCAATCTCTTACCTGTGTCTCCCTTTGGCTGAACATAGCCAGAATCGAGTTATCTCTGGAGAGCCTGAGAAATACAACCTATAGCGGTCAGGATTCCTGTGCTACAAAGCAAGGTAGGAGAAAGGCAAGGAATGAATCTAAGGGCGAATAGGCCAAGAATTGACACACTTATTTTCCTGTTATACAAAGTAGGGACAATAGTACCTACCTTCCCAAGTTAATGAGCTAATTCAATTAAAGTATGTATCTAAAGCACCTAACACAGTGTCTGGCCTGAAGCAACACTCGATACATGTTAATTTTTTCTTAGTTTTAAGGGTTTGAGAAATTCATTTTTCCCCAAAATGCTTGGGTACACCCAGAACTAACTGCTAGTATATTAAGAGCCCTCTGTTTCTAAGACACAATTAGCTAATATCAAAAAATTTTGTTCATATTTTCATACACATTCGTATACTCATTTTCATGTATGCTAAGGGGAATGTTATTAACATTCCCCTTAAAAGAAATAAAATAATTTATTTCTAAATGGTCATTTCAGGCTTTTCACTTTCAGACCAGACTTACGTCCCGTTTTGCCAAATAAACTATATTCTTGCCTGATTTTGATGTTTGATATGTCCCTATAAACTGGTATCTCTTAGGATATCAGTTTATAATGCACAGTGGTCCAGATCCAAAAGAGTTAATGAATTCTATTAGTGAATACTAAAAGGGGACTTTTGTGAAGGAAGAAAGTCCCTCAACAAAAGGCTAACTGAAGATAAATATCCCCACTGTCAAACACCAGCTGGGCCCAAACCCTTCTGTTTATGTTAGAGAGACCTCTGTCTTATAAATGTGTCCTTCAGCCCCACAGACCAACCATGAATATTTAAGCAAAGAAATTTTGGAAAACCTTTGCTAGCATTTTCAGAAAATAAAAATGCAAGGACTGAGACAGAGGGAATATTTAAGTCTCATGCATTATTTGTAATTTGAGATGTTGATCATGAAAGAGAATTTGTGTTTCAATCACCTATGCTGCCACTTAGGAAATTCATTCCTAAGGGATTCGAAAATTGTGAGACTTTGAGCTGCCACTGACATTTAAGCTAGACATAGAGGAATGGCGACTGCAGAAACTGTTTGTGAGTGAAATGTGATTTGCCGCAAAAGAGAAGCTTTTAAAACTATGTGCTCTTTCTCTCTGCACCTCTCCCCTGCTCCCCACCCCATCCTGTCTCTCCAACTGAGGAATGAATTCACAGTGTCAGGAAAGTTACACTGGAAAACAAAGATCACAAAAGATTCAAGCTAATTTTTCAAAAGTTGAATGTATTTTCTAAATAATAATGTTAATAATACTAAAGGTGGGAGTAAAAGGGCTTCTAGTATGACTGCTGGATTTAAAAAGAAAAAAGAAAAGAAAATTAGGACTCTCATAGAATATGAGCACTGAATTCAAGATCAGAGGATTTTTTTTTATTTTAGCATTAACTAAATAACTGGCTGCATAACTTTTGACAGCTCAAATCATTTTTCTTGATTTGAGTTTTTAATCTATGTATAAATGATGATGTTAGCCAATTATTTCTAAAGGATCTAATAACGCTAAGATTCTATGGCCAATAGATATAAGCTTCATTTTACGTTTATAATGTGTAATAAGAACGTCAGCCTGAAGACAAAAAGAAGAGTGAGTATGGGAAAGGGGAGAGAGCTGTCTGTATTCCTGCTGAGCTAGAATAAATAATGATTTTCTTTGTGTCAACAAAAAGCTTAAATCAGCAGACTATATAGACAATGTCAGTAAGGACACACAAAGATTTGTCCTTGGGGTTAGCCAAAAAGTTGACTCTAGAGAATATAGTCACTATCCACTTGGAGTATCCAATTTCTAACTACTTAACCCTACATGCCTCAGAATTGCCTTTGTGAACATGGTAAACTATAAAATAAAATAAAATAGTGAATCTAAGTGTTGCAACTACGTAACATCTTCGCATGTAAGAACCTTGTCAGCACTAAATACTAAGATGCAACTGATCTTGTCAGGAGAGAAAGTTTTTATGTGCAAATAGTAAGTGATACAGACTACTAGCTTGGAGACATTACCAAGCAAAATTTCAAAATCTACTCAAAGTGAGTGAGCTATCCATCAAAGTTAATACTGTTACTCCAGCAGAAGTCCCTTATTGAAATTGTCTTGATGCTTCTGTATATCAGTTAGATAGATCAGGTTGAGATCCTTGCTCTGGACTATATTTCCCTTCTTTAACCACCCTTTAAAATTCCCTTGCCCTGTGTACAATTAACTCAGACCTATGCAAGGTAAATGCCAGCTAATCTGATGTCAAATTGGGTGAGTGAGCATTTAAGGCCTAACAGTAACATGAAAATATTGTCTTTGTAGTTAAGAATGTCAGCTCTTGAGTAGAACAAATACGCTTTCTGATCCCTTGAACAAATCATTTAACACCATATGCCTCAGTTTCTCCACCCTGAGCAGTTGTTTGGTACCTATCTCACAGAATTTTGTGTCACATTACAAAAAGCACCTAACAGGACACCTGGTACAGAGAAGGTATTCGGTATCTGTTTCCTCTGTCCTTCCCTTTCTAATCTCCACTTTTTGACAAAACAAACTACTTCTTTTAGCACTCAGTGGTTTTTTGTTTTGATTCCACCAAGGCAATTGACCAATTATCATGGTAGAGGAACCAAAAGCCCAGTATGTTGGCACCAAAACTGCTATGAGAGGCTATTAACCAGACCTGCAACATGGTTCCTTCTTCTACTCCAGAGATTCTGCTGGCTTCTGATGCCTTCAGTTAATGTAGAGTAAGTGATAATTTAATGTTTCCTGATTTGTGGGACACTTTTCTAGAGGTATTCAGTGAAGCTAATTAGCATTTAAAGGATAGTAAAGGAAGGGTCCTGAGCTTAGAGTAAAGCCATTGCATGACAAATGTATTCTTATTTTAGTGCTCAGGAAATATCTGGTCTGTCTTCCTGAGAATGATAATAGCACATCTCTCCTATTTTTTTCAAATATTGTACAAAAGCCTTCACCCTCTCAGAATATCTATTCCAGACATTTTCAGACAAACTTACCAAGACTCATGGACACTAATACATCTAAGGGACAAGGAATAGAAAGGGCAAGACATTAGCTTAGAAATACCTATGTTCATCAAGGCATTACTAAGACAGCTAGTTGGTTCCTTGAGGGTCTAATTCACAGAAAAGCAAATTGTGATTTTCTGACAGGAGCTGAGGAGCTGGCTGCGGTCATCACCTTTATTACTCTAGACAGCCAGACACTCACAAATTTCAGTGTGCCCTCATGCCACTGCAGAGGAGGTCCACTGCAATGGCCAGCACAAGAGAAATGGATAGGATTTTGATGGCTGCTTATTAAAGACACAAAACAGAACTTATTCCAAGGCATAATATTAACCTTTTGGACTTTAGAGCATGACTTTGCAGATAAATCTGTAGCCTTGATATAATTCATGTGACATGAGGTCTCATCTGAGTGCCATAGCTGTCAAGATACTAGAAAGTTGGGTGCCAAATAAAGCCCTAACAGGACCTCTCTTGGTAACAAGGAAGGCCATCATATGAGGTTGAACTGACACGATCTTACCTCACTAATTTGAATGATATGAAGAAGACTACTGTTAATCAGCATAAGTCCAAATTCCATATTTAAAAATCTACAGGACTGAAGAAGTAGGAAAAATAGTCATGAACCACCAATACCACTCCTCCCCTGCAACTCCCAGCAGCCAGGGAATAGTGGTGAGAGCATCTCTGTGTGCTGGGAGAGGGAGAGCCAGCAAAATGTGAGGCATTGAACTCAATGTTGTCCCGTTACAGCACAAAGGAAAACCAGACCACACTCAACTGACACCCACCCATGGTGGGAACATTGAAACCAACCTAGCCAGAGGAGAATCAACAATCCCAGTGGTCCAAACGTAACTTTTTGCAAACTTCACCACCAGGGGCCAAAGTTCTCTGAGTCTCTAAGTAAACTTGAAAGGCAGGCTAGGTCATAAGGACTGCAACTTTTAAGCAAGTCCTAGGGCTGAAGTGGTACCAGAGCCAGTGGACTGAGTGGACACATGATCTACTGAGACAACAGCCAAAGCAGGTAAGGAAGTGCTGGCATTACCTTTTTCCTAACCCTAGGCTGTACAGCCCACAGCTCAAAAAGAGATCCCTTCCCTCAGGTTGAGGAGTCTTGCATCATGGATATCAGCTCAGCCACAGCAGGATAGGCAGAGTCACAAGGCCCATTTTCCAGAACCTAGCTTCCAGATGACATTTCTAGACATGGCCTGGACCAGAAGGGAACCTGCTATCTTGAAGGTAAAGACTCAGTCCTGGCAAGACTCATCACCTACTAACTGAAGAGCCCTTGGACCCTGAAAAACCAGCAGCAATACCCAGGTACTACATTGAAGGCCTTTGGTGAGACTCTGAGACTTGATGGCTACAGATGAAACCTAGCACATTCCCAGCTATGGTGGCTACAGGGTGAAATTCCTTTCACTTAAGAAAAGCAGGAGGAAGAATAAAGGGGACTTTGTCATGCACCTTAGGTACCATCTCAGTCACAGGGTGACAGAGTACCAAGCAGGTCCTTGAATTACCTCATTCCAGGACTTGGCTCTTCGACAGAATTTCTAGACCTGTTCTGGGGCAGAGAGGAGCCCATACCCTGAAAAGTGAGTCCCAGGCCAGACAGCATTCACCATAAGCTACTAAAGAGCCTTGAGCCTTAAGGGAATATTGGTGGTAGTCTGACAGTACTCACAGTGGGCTTGTGGTGACAGTGGCCATTGGGTAAGGCTCCCCTGCTTTTGGAAGGGGGAGGGAAAAATAGGAAGAACTGCATTTTATGGTTTGAGTGCCAGTTCAGCCAAAATAAAATAGAACACGAAGTAGACCTCTAAGGTTTTTTATTCTAGTTCCTGGCTCCTAGATGGCACCTCTGGACATGCCAAGGGCATAGGGTAACTCACCATCCTAAATGGAAGGACACAGTTCTGGACAGCTTGGCCACCTACTAATTACAGAACCCCAAGACCTTGACCAAATATAGGCCATAGCCAGGAAGTGGTTAAGGCAAGCCCTAGGTAAAACCCAGTTCTGTGCTCGTTTCAGGTCTGATGCAGCAGTCCTAGTGGTGGTAGCCACAGGAGTGCTTGAATCATTCTACCCTTAGCTCCAGGGGGCTCAGTACAGAAAGAAAGACTCCTATTTGAACTGGAGAGAGGAAGGGAAGAGAACAAGAGTCTCTATCTGATTATCCAGAGAATTCTTTCAGATATCATCCAAAACCATCAAGGCAATACCTCTACAAATCTGTAAGAACCACAGCATCACTGGGCTTGGGGTGCCCTCTAAAGCAGATACAGCTTAGATTATGACACACAAGTCCTTTCAAATGTCTGAAAAGCCTTCCCAAAAAGACAGGTGCAAACAAGCTTAGACTGAGAAGACTACAATAAATACCTAACTCTTCAATACTCAGAAACCAAAAAACATCTACAAACATCAACACCAATCAGAAAAACATAACTTCATCAAATGAGCTAAATAAGGCAGGGACCAATCCTGGACAAAGAGAGAGATCTGACCTTTCAGACAGAGAATCCAAAATAGCTTTTTTAGGCACATAGACCAATGAAACCCAATAGAGCGCCCAGATATAAGGCCACACACCTACGACCATCTAATATTCAACAAAGCTGACAAAAACAAGCAATGAGGAAAAAACTTCCTTTTCAATAAATGGCACTGGGATAACAGGCTAGTGATATGCAGAGGATTGAAACTGAACCCCTTCCTTATACCACATACAAAAATCAAATCAAGACGGATTAAAGACTTAAATGATTAAAGACCCAACACTATAAAAACCCTGGAAAGCAACTTAAGCAATACCCTCCTGTACATAGGAATGGGCAAAGATTTCATGACAAAGATGCCAAAAGCAATCACAATAAAACCAAAAATTGACAGACAAATGGGATTTAACAAAACTTAAGAGCTTCTGCACAGTAAAAGAAACTATCAACAGAGTAAACAGACAACCTATAGAATGGGAGAAAATATTTTCAAGCTATGCATCTGATAAAGATTGTATCAAGCATCTATAAGAACTTAAACAAATTTACAAAAGAAAAACAAAAAAATTTAAAAAGTGGGCAAAGGTCATAGACACTTTTCAAAATAAGACATACATGCAACCAACAATGATTTTTTTTTTAAAAAAAAGCTCGACATCACTGATTATAGAAATGCAAATCAAAACTATAATGAGATACCAACTCACACCAATCAGCATGGCTATTATTAAACAGTCCAAAAATAATAGATACTAGTGAGATTGCAGAGAAAAGGGAACACTTATACCCTGTTGGTGGGAGTATAAATTAGTTCAACCATTGTGCAAAGCAGTATGGCAATTCCTCAAAGAACTAAAAGCAGAACTACCATTTGACCCAAAAATCCCATTACTGGGTATATACTCAGAGGAATATAAATCATTCTACCATAAAGACACATGGATATGTACCTTCACCGCAGCACTATTCACAAAAGCAAAGACATGGAATCAACCTAAATGTCTATCAATGACAGACTGGATAAAGAAAATGTGGTATATATACATCATGGAATACTATGCAGCCATAAAAAAGAACGAAGCCAGAGGAGGGATCCAAGATGGCCAATTAGGAGCAGCTCAGGATATCAGCTCACAGTGAAAGTGTGGAGGGTGAGTGGACACCCCATTTCCAGATGGATTTTTATTGCCCACAGACCAGGAGATTCTCAGGCGCAGGAGCCCCATGGGTCACTAGTGCAGCTGGCTTGGCCAGTGCAGCTGTTTTGCCAGTGCAGCTGTTTTCACCACTGTGGCTGTTTTGCCAGTGCCCCAGCACGGCAGTTCTCCATACAAAATACACGAGTCTGGGTGCCATTTTAGCTGGTGATTGGAGCTCTGGGAAGGCACAGTTGCCCATTCATCTGATTAAAAAGGGGACTGAAACAGGGAGCCAGGACAGGAGAGTCCTGGGCAAAAAAGGGCCATGAATCTCAGCGCCGCTGTTTCAGCTGGTGCAGTGGGTCACCGCATGGGAAATCACACAGATCCTGGCACCTTTTCAACAGGCAACTGGAACACCTGGGAGACAGTCGACCATTCAACTAAAAAAAACGCTCTGAGGCAGGGAGCCAGGTGATCAGGCTCAGCTGGTCCCACCCCCACAAAAAAACAGCAATCGGAAACGCTCTGGATTGAGAGTTCACAGCAAGCACAACTGAACCCGGGACAGTCTAGCTCGGTTGGGGAGGGGCGTCCGCTATTACAGAGGCAGTCCACCACTATGGAGGTAGCTTGCCATTGCTGAGGCAGCCCGCCATTGCCGAGGCAGACCGCCATTCCGCCATTATAGAGGTGGGCCGCCATTGCTGAGGCAGTTCTAACTACACACGTATAAAGAGGACTGCAGGGAAGTTCACACGGCAGCTGGGCAGAGCCCACAGCAGCTCAGCAAAGCCTCTGCAGGCAGACAGTGATGAGGCTGCTTCCTCGCTGGGCAGGGCAGCCCTGAAAAAAAGGCAGCAGCACAATGGAAACTCATAAATAAAGCCCTAACTCCCCGGGACAGAGCACCTGGGGAAAAAGGGGGTTTATGAGTTCTGCTGCAGCAGACTTAAATGTACCTGCCTAGCAGCTCTGAATGAACAACGGAGCTCATAGCTCAGCACTTGAGCTCCTATAAAGGACAGACTGCCTCCTCAAGCAGCTCCCTGACCCCCATATATCCAATGAGTCACCTCATAAAGGAGAGCTCAGACTGACATCTGGTGGCTATCCTTCTGGGGCAAAGATAGCAGAAGAAGAAACTGGCAGCAACCCTTACTGTTCTGCAGCTGCTGCAGGTGATCCCCAGGCAAGCAGGGCTGGGAGTGGACCTCAGCAGTCCTACAGTAGAGGGGCCAGACTGTTAGAAGGAAAACTAAGAAACAGAAAGAAATAACGTCATCATCAACAAACTGGAGGTCCACTCAGAGATCCAACCTGAAAGTCAACAACTACAAAGATGACAGGTGGATAAATCCACAAAGATGGGAAGAAACCAGCGCAAAAAGGAGGAAAACACCCGAAACCAGAACACCTCTCCTCCTACAAGGGATCACAACTCCTCACCAGCAAGGGAACAAGGCTGGATGAAGAATGAGTGTGATGAATTGACAGAATCAGGCTTCAGAAGTTGGGTAATAACATACTTCTGTGAGCTAAAAGAACATGTTCTTACCCAATGCAAAGAAACTAAGAACTTTGAAAAAAGATTTGATGAAATGCTAACAAGAATAAACAACTTAGAGAGGAATATAAGTGAATTTGTGGAGCTGAAAAACACAACACGAGAACTTTGCAAAGCATACACAAGTTTCAACAGACGAATTGACCAACCAGAAGAAAGGATATCAGAGGTCGAAGATCAACTCAATGAAATAAAAGAAGGCGGCAAGAATAGAGAAAAAAGAGTAAAAAGGAATGAACAAAGTCTCCAAGAAATATGGGACTATGTCAAAAGACCTAATCTACGTTTGATAGGTGTACCTGAATGTGATGGAGAGAATGAATCCAAGCTGGAAAATACTCTTCAGGATATTATTCAGGAAAACTCCAACCTAGCAAGGCAGGCCAATATTCAAGTCCAGGAAATACAGAGAACACCACAAAGATATTCCTCAAGAAGAGCAACCCCAAGGCACATAATTGTCAGATTCACCAGGGTTGAAATGAAGGAGAAAATGCTCAGGGCAGCCAGAGAGAAAGGTCAGGTTACTCACAAAGGGAAGCCCGTCAGACTCACAGCAGATCTCTCAGCAGAAACCCTACAAGCCAGAAGAGAGTAGGGGCCAATATTCAACATCCTTAAAGAAAAGAAATTTCAACCCAGAATTTCATATCCAGCCAAACTAAGCTTCATAAGTGAAGGAAAAATAAAATCCTTTGCGAATGAGCAAGTACTCAGAGATTTCATCACCACCAGTCCTGCTTTACAAGAGCTCCTGAAAGAGGCACTAAACATAGAAAGGAAAAACTAGTACCAGCCACTCCAAAAACATACCAAACGGTAAACAGCATCAATGCAATGAAGAAACTGCATCAACTAATGGGCAAAACAGCCAGCTAGCATGAAAATGGCAGGATCAAATTCACACATAACAATATTAACCCTAAATGGAAATGGGCTAAATGATCCAATCAAAAGACACAGACTGGCAAATTGGATAAAAAGCCAAAATCCATTGGTGTACTGTATCCAGGAAACCCATCTCATATGCAAGGATACACAAAGGCTCAAAATAAGGGATGGAGGAAGATTTACCAAGCAAATGGAGAGAAAAAAAAAAAAGCAGGAGTTGCAATCCTAGTCTCTGATAAAACAGACTTTAAACCAACAAAGATCAAAAGAGACAAAGAAGGAAATTACATAATGGTAAAAGGATCAATACAACAAGAAGAGCTAACGATCCTAAAATTATACACACCCAATACAGGAGCACCCAGATACATAAGGCAAGTTCTTAATGACTTACAAAGAGAATTAGACTCCCATACAATAATAGTGGGAGACTTGAACACCCCATTGTCATTATTAGACAGATCAATGAGACAGAAAATTAACAAGGATATCCAGAACTTGAACTCAGACCTGGATCAAGCAAACCTAATAGACATTTACAGAACTCTCCACCCCAAATCCACAGAATATTCATTCTTCTCATCACCACATCGCACCTACTCTAAAATTGATCACATAATTAGAAGTAAATCACTCCTCAGCAAATGCAAAAGAATGGAAATCATAACAGTCTCTCAGACGACGGTGCAATCAAGTTAGAACTCAGAATTCAGAAACTAACTCAGAGCTGCACAGCTTCATGGAAACTGAACAACTGGCTCTTGAATGTTGACTGGATAAACAATGAAATGAAGGCAGAAATAAAGATGTTCTTCAAAACCAATGAGAACGAAGACACAACATACCAGAATCTCTGGGACACATTTAAAGCAGTCTCTAGAGGAAAATATATAGCAATAAATGCCCACATGAGAAGCAAGGAGAGATCTAAAATTGACACTCTATTGTCAAAATTGAAAGAGCTAGAGGAGCAAGATCAAAAAAACTCAAAACCTAGCAGAAGACAAGAAATAACTAGGATCAGAGCAGAACTGAAGGAGATAGAGACACAAAAAACCCTTCAAAAAATCAATAAATCCAGTAGCAAGGTTTTCAAAAAGATCAACAAAATAGACTACTAGCCAGATTAATAAAAAAGAAGAGAGAGAAGAATCAAATAGATGCAATAAAAAATGATAAAGGGGATATCAACACAGATTCCACAGAAATTTAAACCATCATCAGAGATTATTACTAACAACTCATGCAAATCAACTAGTAAACCTGGAAGAAATGGATAAATTCCTGGACACTTGCATCCTCCCAAGCCTAAACCAGGAAGAAGTTGAAACCCTGAATAGACCAATAACAAGGTCTGAAGTTGAGGCAGCAATTAAGAGCCTACCACCTAAAAAAAGCCCACATCCAGATGGGTTCACAGCCGAATTCTACCAGACATGCAAAGAGGAGCTGGTACCATTCTTATGAAACTACTCCAAACAATCCAGAAAGAGGGAATCCTTCCCAAATAATTTTATGAGACCAACATCATCCTGATACCAAAACCCAGCAGAGACTCAGCAAGAAAAGAAAACTTCAAGCCAATATCCATGATGAACACAGATGCAAAAATATTCAATAAAATACTGGCAAACCAATTGCAACAGCACATCAAAAAGCTCATCCACCAGGATCAAGTAGGATTCATCCCAGGGATGCAAGGCTGGTTCAACATACACAAGTCTATAAATGTAATTCATCACATAAACAGAACCAAACACAAAAACCACACGATTATCTCAATTGATGCAGAGAAGGCCTTTCACAAAATTCAACAGCCCTTTATGCTAAAAACCCTCAATAAACTAGGTATTGACAGACCGTATCTCAAAACAATAAAAGCTATTTATGACAAACCTACAGCCAATATCATACTGAATGGGCAAAAATTGGAAGCATTCCCTTTGAAATCTGGCACTAGACAAGGATGCCTTCTCTCACCACTCCTATTCAATATAGTACTGGAAGTTCTAGCCAGAGCAATCAGGCAAGAAAAAGAAATAAAGGGTATTCAAATAGGAAAGGAGGAAGTCAAATTGTCTCTATTTGAAGATGACATAACTGTATATCTAGAAGACCCCATTGTCTCAGCCCAAAATCCCCTGAAACTGATAAGCAACTTCAGCAAAGTCTCAGGATACAAAATCAATGTGCAAAAATCACAAGCATTCCTATACACCAATAACAAATTTAAAGGCAGCCAAATCAAGAATGAACTGCCGTTCACAATTGTTACAAAGAGAATAAAATACCTAGGAATACAACTAACAAGGAACGTAAAGGACTTCTTCAAGGAGAACTACAAACCACTGCTCAAAGAAATAAGAGAGGACACAAACAGATGGAGAAACATTCCATGTGCATGGTTAGGAAGAATCAATATCGTGAAAATGGCCATACTGCCCAAAGAAATTTACAGATTCAATGCAATCCCCATCAAGCTACCAATGACCTTCTTCACAGAACCGGAAAAAAACACCTTAAACTTCATATGGAACCAAAAGAGAGCCTGCATAGCCAAGTCAATTCTAACCAAAAAGAACAAAGTGGGAGGCATCACACTACCGGACTTCAAACTATACCACAAGGCCACAGTAATCAAAACAGCATGTTACTGGTACCAAAACAGAGATATAGACCAATGGAACAGAACAGAGGCCTCGGAGGCAACACAACACATCTGCAACCATTCAGTCTTTGACAAACCTGACAAAAACAAGCAATGGGGAAAGGAGTCCCTGTTTAATAAATGGTGTTGGGAAAACTGGCTAGCCATGTGCAGAAAGCAGAAACTGGACCCCTTCCTGACACCTTACACTAAAATTAACTCCAGATGGATTAAAGACTTAAATATAAGACCTAACACCATAAAAACCCTTGAAGAAAATCTAGGCAAAACCATTCAGGACATAGGCGTAGGCAAGGACTTCATGACCAAAACACCAAAAGCATTGGCAACAAAAGCCAAAATAGACAAATGGGACCTAATCAAACTCCACAGCTTCTGCACGGCAAAAGAGACAGTCATTAGAGTGAATCAGCAACCAACAGAATGAGAAAAAATTTTTGCAGTCTACCCATCTGACAAAGGGCTGATATCCAGAATCTACAAAGAACTAAAACAGATTTACAAGAAAAAAAAAACAAGCCCATTCACAAGTGGGCGAAGGATATGAACAGACACTTTACAAAAGAAGACATACGTGAAGCCAACAAACATGAAAAAATGCTCATCATCACTGGTCATTAGAGAAATGCAAATCAAAACTACATTGAGATACCATCTCACGCCAGTTAGAATGGCAATCATTAAAAAATCTGGAGACAACAGATGCTGGAGAGGATGTGGAGAAATAGGAACACTTTTACACTGTTGGTGGGATTGTAAATTAGTTCAACCATTGTGGAAGACAATGTGTCGATTCCTCAATGACCTAGAAATAGAAATTCCATTTGACACAGCAATCCCATTACTGGGTATATATCCAAAGGATTATAAAACGTTCTTCTATAAGGACACATGCACACGAATGTTCATTGCAGCACAGTTTACAATAGCAAAGACCTGTAACCAACCCAAATGCCCATTGATGATAGACTGGACAGGGAAAATATGGCACATATACACCATGGAATATTATGCAGCCATCAAAAACGATGAGTTCGTGTCCTTTGTAGGGACGTGGATGAACCTGGAAACCATCATTCTCGGCAAACTGACAAGAACAGAAAATCAAACACCACATGTTCTCACTCATAAGTGGGTGTTGAACAATGAGAACACATGGACATAGGGAGGGGAGCATCACACACTGGGGTCTGTTGGGGGGAAATAGAGGAGGGACAGTGGG